>BQKZ01010063.1:6851-20137 GCA_036244855.1 Temnopleurus reevesii | reverse complement strand
GAGCAATTTGTGAAGCCTACTAGCCCTACACTAAGATATTAAAAACAAAGAAACAGGACAGATACACAATTTATTATTCAAGCTTTCACAAAGGCTCTAACAGACTAGAAAAATTAGCTTCCTTTATCATTCAGCAAACATGTCTGACATCTGTTCAACATTTCTATGCCTAATGACAGGGAAGAAAATTACCTCTTGTTTGCTCGAAACATTAAAGGGTTTGAATGAGAAGTTGTTTATTTTGTCAATTTTTCATTGTCCCTATAATTAATATAATTATCAATATTATTATTATTATTATTATTATTCATTCAGAAAATTCAAAACAAAATAAAAAGGTTGTTTGGCTGCTCTCTACCGACTAACCAGATTTTCCCTCTTTAAAAAAAAAAATTGTTCGTTCTAAAAAATAAAAAATCCTAAATATATGTAATGTCTGTATGGTGTTAAAGAGTAATTTGAAAAAGCTTTAGTTGACAATTCTTGGCCCCTAAGTTATTACGTTCCAATGGAAAACGATAGTCATCAATTTCTGAGGAATATATATTTTTTTATTCCTAACTTGCTAACGGGTTAGAAGCTAAAGACTTTGATGTAATTTCTCACATAAAATATAGTCAGAACTAAAAGAAAAAAATCATAATGGGAGGTTAGAAGCTACTGTATGGACTTAGCAAAACTCTTAAAAAATAATTCTTGGGCAATCAGACATTTTTTTCTTAGCCTGATTGTTATAAAACTTAGGATCATGGGATAACTGGAACAGATCTGTATTTCTGCCCTTGTAAAGCGATAATAGGCACAAAACTATTCTGATATTTACTGTCGTCATAGATAGTCATACTTTCCATATTTCTACTTTTATTGATCAATAGCAAGAACTCATCCCTCAAAATTGATTTGGAGAACATTTTTTTTCAGATTTTTATTTCTTTTTCTGTGTCACGTTGTTGCCTAGGTTTGTGTCATGCCACACGAACTGCTTGCAGTGTGGATTGTGAATGGTCCTCTAAGGTCTGTGATTCAAGACTAGTCTAGGGCTAAGAAGGGCTGGTAATAGTGTTTGGTATTGTGGCTGACAGTAGATTTATGTCTGAATAGTGCAGCGGTTCAGACTCTATAACAAAATTGCAAATTGTTTCAACTGTGCTGCTTGTTAGAGATTGTGAAATAGCGGACATATAATTATTTGATGAAATAAAAAACAAAAATGTGAAGCAGTTTACATGTTGGGAATGTTGGAATTGACTTAAGTCTAAAAAAAATCATGATGTTTTCAAGAATTTAGTGATTATCAAAATTATGAATTTTCTGTCATTTTCGATACAATTTCTTTCTTCAAAATAGCAAGAACATCTCATTTAGCAATGATGACATCAAAGTTTCCAATTTTCAGAAAATTTAACAAATTGGAATAAACAAAAAGTGAAATTGTTCTGAATTAACCAAAGCAATTGTTTAGGCTTTCGATAATGAGATAGAATTACAAAAGTCATATGCGAATATTTGCAAGCTCGCTTACCGACTATCTTGGGCTGCAGAATGCGGGGCAAAATTAGATTTCGGAGCAAAAAAAAACCGAAGAAGGAAAAGTTGTCAGTTTAAGTGTGACATGACAAGCCTAGCAATCCTAACCCCCTTTCGTTCCTTCCTTCACTTTATTCATTCAATGCATTCATACAAACTGAAGGAGTCAGAGGTAGGATTTACCTGACTGTATTTTTATCCTTTTTTTTTGATACACTGTATACTGTGTCTTTGTTGACCCTTCGCGACCCATCTCCAGTCCAACCCCATATTGTATTGAAACCTGGTTTGATATTTTTATATTTGGTTTTTCTTCCAACCTCGTGTTATTTTACCAAACACTTACCCAGACCCTAGTTGGACCAGACACAAGCTTTCCTATCCGTGTTGTGTCTTGCTTTGTGTGTGCACCGCCTAGGATTGTGGAAATGTGATCAGAAATTATGCGAATGACTAGATTTACACTGCCTATCGATGTTTGATGTTTCATGTTATTTAGCTGTGCCGTTTATTCATATGTTTAGGCGTTATGGTGTATTGGTTCTGACTCTCGCCTTTTAATTCGGTCTGCGGTTCGAGTCCCACAAATGGCATTAATTTCCTTCAGCAAGATATTTATCCTCACTGTGCTGCTCTCAACCCAGGGAAAAAATAGATACCTGGCACGAATTTATTTCTTGAAATGCTCGAGCGCTGACTGGTTCGCTAGGCCAATATACATGTAGCCAGGGTAATGATATGTTACCCAGTATTAAGCTCAGTATTGTGATAGTGCTTGTGGCAGGAATTTACTACTTGAAATGCTCGAACGCTGACTGATGAGCAAAGGCTGATATTGCAAGGGTAATAATATGGTTCGTAGTATCAAGCGCAGTATTGTCATAGTGCTTGTGGCAGGAATTTTATTCCTTGAAATGCTTGAGTGTCTCGCAGGCTAGTTCGCTACTTAAGGGCGATATAGCCAGGGTAACAATATGTTACCTAGTGTCATGCGCAGTATTGTAATAGTGCTTGTGGCAGAAATTCTATTCCTTGAAATGCTTGAGTGTCTCGCAGGCTAGTTCGCTACTTAAGGGCGATATAGCCAGGGTAACAATATGTTACCTAGTATCAAGCGCAGTATTGTCATAGTGCTTGTGGCAGGAATTTTATTCCTTGAAATGCTTTAGTGTCTCGCAGGCTAGTTGGGTAATTACATGACTGTTTAGCCAGGGTAAGTGTATTGATTATGCTACATAGATTTGCCTATTATTATGTAATGATAATAATAATAATACATACCTAGGCGCTTAATACGGATGTCTCTAAGTGCACAGTATTCTGCTTATGAAAAGATTATTATCTGGTAAATTAAGTAAAGAAAAAGAGGAGGAAAAATAGTAGATGTAGATACAAAGTGAATTTATTGTTTTTACATTAATAGTATTAAAGTATACATATTTATCATGCATTAATTATACAATGTGTCAAAGTGCTAGCTAGTCAAACCTGTGGATAGCAGCCACCATGCAGGGGGGGGGGGGGGGGAGGGAAGGGAGGAGAGGGGATCAGACAAAAAATGGCCATTGTAGACAGGTAATATAGATGCCAATTTAGGACATGTTTAACTTCACAAATAGCAACCTCGCCCTAGTCAAGCTGCCATCTTACATAGATAGAGATGCCAACCATTCCACAATACGCGTGAGATCAAGTTTAAAATTTGAATAACCCAACAGCTGAACAAAATTTAGAGCAAACGCGACAACACAACTGCACTCTCAGCCATTCACTTGTGATGAAAGCTTTGAATTCATATGAAATACACAGGCACTGAAACAGCTCTTCTAGAGGCTCTCAAGGAGAATTTCAGGGGAGCTAATTTTTTCCTTCATGTTGTAAGATTGGGGTTACAATTTTTTTTAGGGGAGCTTTTTCTCTCACTTGCCTTACAGGGAAACTGAGGTCAAAAATATAAATTGTATAAATACCGAAAAATAAACAAAGAATGAATAAAATAGGATATTATACAGGCACTATCAGGATATCTATGAAAATTGAATAAAGCGTACTGCTGTTGCTTTATACTGCACAGTGTGCCTATGTAGGTCATTTTTTTTAATTTCACCTTTTTTAAAGCACTAAACACTGATTTTGATGCCTAATGTTTTCACAGCTTAGTTTATGTACACAATCAAAAATGTAAATTGTGTGTTACCGAAAAATCAACAAAGAATGAAGAAAAATAGGACATCATACAGGCACTATCGGGATATCGATGAAAATTGCATTAAGCGTAGCGCTGTCGCTTTATTACTGCACAGTGTGCCTACATGTATGTAGGTCATATTTTTTTTAATTCCACCTTTTTGAAAACACTTAACGTTCATTTTGGTGCATAATATACTTTTGGGTAGCCTTTTAGTAGGATCTGGCTGTTGGGAATTTTTAAACGAAAGCAATGTTGTAGTACAATTTCTTTAATGGAATGAAAGTGTTCGGGTCTCATAACATTTCTCTTTACAGACTTTTATTAGTTGTTTAGAGATGATAACAATGGAATTCATCTGATCATCAGTGGAAATATTATGACAGTAGAGACTCAATGACCCCATTCACATTAAGGGGTTGAAAGTGGTTTTCGCTTAACCCATTCAGGACAGGAATTAATTTTCAACAAATTCAATCTCTGTTCAGTTCCTGATATTTTTGCAACACAATTTTTTTTAATTCTCTTTTTAAAACATTCATGCCTCCACATTAAATTTCTATCGCCAAAAAGCTTATTAAAAAGTTAAAGGTTGCCGGTTTGCATGAAAACTAGTAAGGATTTTAAAATGTTTATTGTGTTGCCAATTTAAGAATTTGTGACAATTGATTGTTTTCATTAAAGAATAATCTTTGGCAGATTTGGTGTAGAATTGAATTCTCTTTCTTCTCATCCATATGGTGCATTTTTTAGAGTTCTGCATCAAAAGTTATTGAACCAAAACACAAAATGTGTACTTTTTTCCTGAAAGAGTTACCTAGTTTCCCCAAACCATGTTCGATGGCCAATTTGGAAGCTTTCACATTGTCTTATTTTAGGTGTGGTCACACCGGCCGAGCGGAGCTGTAGCGGTCCTTTAGCGGTATGAATAGTCTGTAACTTGAACAGACCCTAGGTTTTTGGTGTGTGCATGCGCAGAGCATGATACAGGGTCTGCGCAAGCACACACTGAAAGCCTAGGGTCTGTCCATGCAGACTAAATCCCTGCTGCTCAAGGACCGCTACAGCTCTGCTTGGCCGGTGTGACCACACCTTTACAAAGTAGACTTCAAGAGTAGTTTTGTTGCTATTCCGATTGATAAACAGCTAATTTCAAAACTCATGACAGAGCAGGCAGTCTTCAGTTATTGATAGCTAAAACTCTCACATTATCTTGTGGAAGTAACATAAAACCATTTTCAACTAATCTTATCTAATGAATTGCAAAGTTCCCTATCTGCATCCAGTTGATTATGGGGGCAAAGGTCATCAATGATATCAACATCAGGAAACAAAAATACATAGCAATCTCACAACATAGCATTGCAATGAGGCCAAGGGAAAAAAATGTTTGGATTCCCTCCAATGCCATGGAAAAAAGTGTTGATGGGTCGAAAAAGTTAATTTTTGTTCATTTTTTAAAATGTTTATAACACAATTTTAGCAATAATATTCATGGCGAATATAAAGCTTAAGAGCGAATCAAATCCAAAGAGCATCTGAGAATATCTTTCCAAAGTCACATTTCACATGACTGTTTATTTATAGTTTTTCTGTGATTTTTCAATTTCGGCGTGAAGCAAAAAAAAAGTTGAGGGTGGACCATTTTTAAGGTCCAGTTGGTGCAGGGCATCCAAACAATTATTTATTTATTTTTTTTAATTTTTTATCTTTCTTTTTTTTTTTTGGGGGGGGGGGGTGGCTAAGGAAGGAACATTAGGTTATCAAAATGATGTTGAAAGTATTTGTATCTTAAGATACATAAACGGCTCTGTAGTGTATACATGTACTCTAATGTGATTGAAATCTAAAGAAGAAGAAAAATAGAAATTGAATCCATTTTCATTTAAGAGTATGTATGACATTGTATTGAAGACATAGCACCTTGAACTGAAGTGACAAAGGATTTTAGACAAAGTAAGCAACTTCATTCAAGCATCCACCCTATAGATAGATGTACATAAAAGGAAATTCCCTCCCACTTATTCTGCTGAAATATGCCAAACAGGTGTCTCACAATGAATAGTGAGGATAATTTCTTTTATGTGTATCGAGCTATTGTGAATGCCTGAATGAAGTTGTTTACTTTGTCCTAAACCCTTTTGCCCATCTTCTTACAATATAGGGAGTTAGAATGTTACCTCTTAAAAAGTACCATTATTTATTTACCATTTTTAAAGACATGTTTGACCTTATACAACAGAATACAATAATTTACTATTACAATCACAAAATACTGTCAAAGCCAATTTTTCGATGTACAAGAAATCTATTGAATTTCAATCATATTTACTTATCTTAAGGTTATTTTCACGATTTGTGCACAATTGGTACACCATTCTAAAGGCATTTTAATGAGTGAAACTTAAAGCAAATTCGTGGTGGTGTTAAAAGTGTAAATAAAAAGCCAGCCAAAATTTCAGGTTCATAGAGTCTCGAGCAGTCAAGCTATTGGCTGAACTGTTTCCTAGTCACAAAAATCTACTTTGGAACGTGTCTTTCCAAACCATTTTGGATGTCCATTTTCATGACCACTTGCCCTGTTCGGACCTGCTTTTAAGCTAGTTTCTGTTAAACTGGTTTCCGTTCAAGTGGTTTAATGCTGTATATCTGAACCTGGGAGGTGTTTCACCAAGATAAGAAAGACTTTACGCACGACTTTATGTTCGACTGGTATCCCTTCTTGCGCTGAGTGCGCGTAATATTATGAATGATTACGCACAAGAAGGGATACCAGTCGAACATAAAGTCGTGCGTAACTTAGTCTTTCTTATCTTCGTGAAACACCTCCCTGGTCTAATTCTTTCCTTCTTGCCTTTATTTTGCAGATAAGATGTGCTTCGTAACACATTTAGCAAGCTTTTATATGTTCAGTACTCATTCAAATAGTTTTCAATGGTGTTGCTGTTTTGTTTCCTTTTGTTTATTTATGTTTGTTTTCTGGTAAAATGTGTTTTGTTTGTATTTTTTGTCTTTTATAACTACATATACACTTACCTGTATATTTTGATATTCAATAGGCTGGTTTACTATTGATAGATGCAAATTTTTTTGCGGTTTTTATACACTAAGGTTGTTCTTGACAACGCGAAAACTTGCCGGAGGCTTGCCAGATATATATTTTCTGCAAAAATATATTTTCCCTTAATATGGAGCTTGTTTGAGAGTGAGGAATATCACAGTACGCTGATCCATTTAATCATAGCGTTAATTTGAGGATTAAAGATGAAAATTTAAATCTGTAAATTATGGAGATATCATTGTTGCCAGTTTAACGAAACCATAACTATTTATCACATGATGCTCTCGATAATAGATTATCACTGGCTAACTTTGAGCAGACCTCCCAACTATTAGCAATCTGGGGCCAATTGCACGAAATAGTCTTAGCTATCCTCTTCATGTTAAGGCGTCTGAAGGGGAATTACACCCAGACAATAATGTATAGTCAGTAAATGAAGAAAAATTAGATGAACAAACTGTGAAAATTTGAGCAAAATCGGATAATCCGTTCAAAAGTTATGAATTTTCTAAGTTATCATTCTCACCTGTGCTAGGCATCCTTGAATTGGCAACGTATAGGCAATTAGCATAATCTGTGATGTCATACATGGAGAACTCCTCATTCACTTTGTATATAAATTTACTGAAAATGGATCAATATCATATTTCAGATGAGGAATTACCATTGTTCTTTCTGGAATGCTTGTACTTTTTGCCACTTTATACAAGATTTGAAGGCGAGGCCGAGCATTTTGGAGAATTGAAATGAAGTTTAGCTGCCTCTGTCAGTATTACAACTAAAAACCCCTTTCTCAAACAGCAATCATTTGAATTTTTAGGTTTGTTAGTCTTGTATGAACATTTGACAAAACGTTTGGTGTTTAAAGCAACACATTTACCTGTCTACATTATTTTGTCATATCTCGGAAATACTCATGCGAGATACTCATACTTATTACCGAGAGAGGGTGCTAAATATGATTTAACGGTCAAATTCCAATTTGAAAAAAGAAAAAGATATGCTATGGGCACTAAATGTGTGTAAGATATGTCATGATAAATGTCCCATAGAATTCACATTTCTTAATCTTTACCAAAACTACATTTGGGCTTTAAAGACAGACGTAGTTGGTAATTTATGCTGGTGCAAATACCATGTCTGCTAAATAGAAGCCTCTGTGTTTTCCAATACCCTCCCGGGCCAAAAAATATTGTTTAGTTGCCCAAAGAAAAATACCATCTCAATTTTAGTTTGAATTTTCATTCATTTTCATCTTTAGTAAGGTTTAAATCCAAAAGCGTTATGTTTAGGTAGTTGCCCAAAGAAACTCTTTTCCATCTCACTTTTAATTTTAATTTGATATTCATATTTCAATTTTGAAAATTAGGGTTAAATTCAAAAGAATGAGCATAAAAGAATGTTGTATTAACCTACGATATGACAAAGCATCAAGTGTTTACAGGTAGTGATGGTAGAAAAGGGGTCATGTTGCATGAATACAAAGAAATCCAGACATAGCAATACTTGAAAGGTTATTATATACAGTCAAACCTGTCTACAGAGGCCATCCCAAGGGAAACAGAAAAAGTGGCCACTGTAGACAGGTGGCCTCTATTACAGGTTCTATAACATGCATTTTCACCTGGAGGGAATCAATTTAAGTGGCCACTATAGACAGGTGGTCAATATATACAGTGGCCACTATAGACAGGTTTGACTGTATTAGAATGCATGCACATTCAATATAAGGTACTGTCGCTACCGTCATTTTCTGAAAACGAGGATGAAATTAGAATTAGAAAATAGAGGAAATAGACGTAATTGTGAAATGGACAGAATGATCAACCAACCAAATCAATCAAATGATAAGAATCTCGATTGGTGTCATATAATCATTCATAACATTAGGAGATATGATCCCACTTCTCCCCCCTCCCCCACAAAAAAAAGTGAACAAAGGAAATGAAATTAAAATAGATAAAGATTGTGTCATTTTTAAAATTTTACTATCTATATATTTCTTCATTTATTTTTATTATGTTTTATTGTGTGTTTTTTATTGTAAATATGTGGGTATTATCTTGCTATGTGGTTCCTATTATTAAATTGAATATGCTTTATAATTGTGATTTTGTTTGTATTTATCAATGGTTTGAAAATCTTGCAGTTTTTTGTTTTAATGTTTTCCCATACTAGCAATCACACAAAAATAAACAAAATATCACCAGAATTTGTTACAGATTCATGTGCTTCATTAATATCATTTTTGCCCTTTGTCTAAATAAATGAATCTACACCCTTCTTGTGACTAATTATTGAATGCCAGTTATCACCTAGTATCCTTCCTTACAATATTTTAATTTCACAATATTTCCCATTTAGCTATTTGATTCAGATCAAATCAAACATTTTCATTCCTTCTTTTTTGTAAATACCATTGTAATTTATTCATCTCCCATATTCTATGGGAGTAATTATTTTCATTGCTGTTTATTTCATCCAAGCGATTTAAAGTCCCTATAGCTCCATTTTGATTTATTATACATGTACCCAATTGAAATATATTTATTTTCATTTCTTCTGAAAAAAAATCATGTTGTCAGATCCCTACCATTCTGTTTGAAGTTCATGGAACCCAAGTATCTTCTCCAGGATATAGCCTTTCCATACAGTTTTAGCCCTTTCAAAACAATAGAACACATTTTGTGTTTGGGTTCAATTACGTTTGGTGTAGTGTTCTAAAAAAGTATACCAGATGCTTGAGCAGAAAGAGAAAAAATAATCTACACTATATAAATCTGACCATTTTTATTCTGTCACCATTTGTCGCTGGATGCTGGGATTTTTTTTAGCATAAAAATAATCACTAAAATGTTCATAAATCCTTAAATTGGCAATGCAGACATCAATTGAAAATCACTTTTACTCTGCCATTGTTTGCAGGTTGTCGCAGGATATTTTTCACATGAAAATGATGACAAAAATTGTCACAATAAACTGGAAACACATTAATCATTAGAAAATCACGATTTTCAATGCAAATTGGAAACCTTTAACTATTTAACATGCTTTTTGACTAAAAAGATTCATTATGGTTATATAACATATAATTGAAACATTTACAATTTTAATGTTGACAATTTAGGAAAGGAATAGTGATTGAATGAAAAAAGAGCTGCCAACTGCCAGAGCTGCCAACTGTTCAGGAATATGCATGAGGTGTATTTTCATACAAATTCAAATTTTTCAATGACACAATCGAATGGCTGAGAATGTGGTTATTGAATTGTTCTGCCATTGCGTTAATCTTGTTTTAATTTGACTTCATGCTTATTTAAGAACATCTGGCATCTCTGATTTAACCCTAACTTGGGCTTATACGACCAATTAAGGGTTATTTTACTGGTAGTGTAATATTTCATTTTGGGCTGCAATTTCATGGCCAAAATACTTGTTTTCTTTAAAAAAAAAAATTGCTTATGAAGTGGCAACTGATTAGTAAATTTATTAACTTAGAGGTTTTCCCAATTTTGACTGCATTCAACCAATGTGAGCTACAACTTTTGTCTAAGATGGACTAAAAATCTCTCACATTTAGATTAAACAAATGAAAATGTGTGATAAAGGATGTTGTTGCTTATAATGCCTACAATTTGAACAACATTCTATTTTCTTGTAGAAAATAATTTACATTCCACAAAATATGCGATATCCATACTTCATAATATATTCAATATCCTTATATTGAAAAAACATGCAATATCCATATCAAGAGTGTTGAATCACTACATGTATTTTGATAGATATCGTTCTATGTGATTCATAAAGTTATATGACAATAATAACGATTTGCATAATTACATAAGGGCCTTGTTGCTAAAAACTTTTTTCCATAGAAGAACTCTCGAAAAGATTTACCACAGATTTTCGCTAGTTTAAAAATATGCAGCACAAATGCTTTTTGCAGAGATTTATTTCTGGCAAAAGGTTTAATCAATGGACTTCAGATGTTAATACTTATTTTGTTTTTTTTGTTTTTTTTTTGTTTGTTTTTTTGTTTTTTTAAATATCACCATTTTGTACCCATCATGACCGAAGGCCTGTTCATACTGTATGCCTGTGTCCTAATTTGTCTCCCCGTTCAACATTTTACTGAATCTCGTAACCAATCTCTCCCAATTTTTTGGTAAAATGCTTCCTTTCAATTTTACCTTAGTTTTTGTTTTCTGAAAATATGTCAGATTTGTTTTACACTATTTTGGTTAAAGATATCACTGAAAATTTACACAACGCTGACATGATATGATGAATACTATGTGTTACTTTAAATTTTCTATATGGTGCAAACTATATCATACTCAGTATCCCCCCTCCCCCCAATGTTGTAACTGGGCGGTGTTTAACCAAATCTTTCTTAAAGTTATGCACGAGTTTAAGAAAGGCTGGAGTACGTCAACGAGTGTAAATACGCGTACGATTCTCGATCATTCAGCACAAGAACAGGTCCCAGTCGTGCGTAAAGTCGTTTCATACTTGCCTTGCCATATAAAGGATATTCTATGGCCAGGTAAATAGTGTTAGATAAGTTATCTCGCGCCCCTGAATAGGTGACTAGAAAGATGGCATGTTTATATATTAATACTCCTAAAGAGAATTTCTGAACTAGATGAATAACTTTTATGTCCAGCCACTCGAAAGTTATGACTCTTCTTATGAAGCAATGTCAGATGAAAGTTTTAACCGATAGATCAGTTTTGGGAGAGATGGCGCTTCAGATATTTAACGACTTTGTGAGCTGCAGTAAAAGTATTACCATAATGCAGTTTTTCAATATTTAGCAAATTAGAGCATGTTCGTATTTTGTTTGAATAAAATCTATCAAGAAATGGCTTAATTATCGCAAAATAAGAAATGAAGACAGCATCGCTCTCCCCAGCACAGCATGCTTCACGTACAAAATTGATGCAAACTCACATGCCACATACATGTACCACCGGTCGCTCCAGCCATTCTACGCCGCTCCACGCAGCGTGCGTATCATTAGTGCACCATAGGAATGACGCTTGATTGGCATTTTCGTAGCAAAATGCGCCAGAATAAGTGCGAAAATCTTCTCCTAATATTGTACTTAGGTATATTTAAGGATGTAAAGCAATTTGTGAATACCTCGGCTCGTTTTACATCAATTTCTGCATCCCAACCATAACGATTCTATACCTTTAAAGGTACAGATTAGTAATGGTAAGGATGCAAAAATCTTTGTGAAATGAACTGATGTATTTACAAATTGCTTTACATCCAGAAATATAACTCTGTACGAAATTAGGAGAAGTTTTTTGCACGTAGTCTGGCTTATTTTAGTTTGAAAATTATTCCTATAGAGCGCTCGATGACTCGACTGTCGAACCAACACAGGCCAAATACAAGTCATATTTTTTTGGTTTACTCTTTACAGATGTGCACTTCTGTGCATCAATATGCCTTATTTGTCAAGTGCAGACAATGATTGCTTAAAGCCATATAAATACCAAATGAATTATCAATAGAGATCTGAGTATTTGTATTTTTTTGTTCAATTAAATAACAATCAATTTGACGAAAAATGAGCAAATATTCAGACCTGAAAAAGGAGAGCCATCGGAATTGTTATTATCACTATTTTTATTTTTTCTTCTTCTTCTCATTTATTTATTTATTATCTTGTGTTGTTATTATTATTATTGTTATTATAAATATTTATTTTTATTTTTATTATTTTTTTTTTATTACTTATTTCTGTGTATGATTTTTTTTCCTTCGCATTTCAGGTCCTCGATTATTATCACAACTATTCTCAATTTGAATGANAATTATTATCACAACTATTCTCAATTTGAATGAGTATGATTATTTAATTTCTGTTCATATTGTAGATTTTCTATTATTTGTCTTTCCAATTCATGATGTAATGAATTTGTTTTTTGTTTGAATTTGAGAAATTTGCTAAATATTATTACTGTTCTCTTTATCACCATTCCCAGCAAAGTTATTTCACACCTCTGTTATGTGTTGGTTGTATTTTTCAATTCATTTTGATGATGTCATGATATAGTTTGATATAAAAACATATAAAAAAAAAGTTTTAAATTTTAACTGTATAAAATTCTGTATCTCTCCTGAAGCCTGTAACATAAAAGTTGCAGTTAACCCTTCCAGGACAGGAATTATTTTACAGAAAATTCAATCACTATTCCTTCTAAATTGGCAACACTAACATTTTTAATTTTCAGCATTCTTAAGTGTTATGGTATCATAGTGAATTTTCTTCAAATAACCTGTTGAAAAATTAAAAGTTACCAATTTGTGTGAGGAATAGTAATTTTCAATTGCTGTCTACATTGCCAATTTAGTGATTTATGACCATTTTAGTGATTCTTTTGAATTTTCTTCATCAAATAACCTGTTGAAACATTAAAAGTTGCCAATTTGTGTGAGGAATAGTAATTTTCAATTGCTGTCTGCATTGCCAATTTAGTGATTTATGACCAT
>BQKZ01010062.1:0-12143 GCA_036244855.1 Temnopleurus reevesii | reverse complement strand
GAGAGAGAGAGTGCGAGAAAGAGAGAGAGGGGGAGGGGACAGGGAGAGAGACCGAGAGAGACAGAGACAGAGAGGCAGAGAAAAAGAAAGAGAGACAGAGAGAGAGGGAGAGAGAGAGGGGGGGAGAGAGAGGAAGAGACAGATAGAGAGGGTTGTGGTGGATGAGACAAAGGTGAGGATGGAGAAGCAAAGAGCAAAAGGATGGCGGGAATGGGAGAGAGAGGGAAAGAAGGAGGGGGGAGGGTTCAGAGACAGATAGAGCCATATATATATAGGTAGAGTGTTAGAGAGAAAGAAAGGGGTGGGGAAGAGGGACAGAGGGTCAAAGGTGAATCGATGGGATGTAGGAACTTAGAGCATAGAACATGGAGAGAGAAAAGTAGAGAGAGGGAGAGAGAGAGGGGGGCGGGGTAGGGAACTAGGAGTGAGAGGGAGAGATAGAGAGGGAAAGAACAGGGAGAGATATTAAAATGGCGAAACGGGATAAATGGACAAATTTCCTACCAGCTATTGCGACAGATTGAATCAGAATCTGCCGACAAACATCGAAGTTATAATACATTATGCAAACGAATCCTCCTTCATATACCTTGATGATTTAATTAGACTTTGTCTCCATCCCTGATTAATGTCATGTAATCTAAACGCTCAGTCACACGTTCACGTTTTTAACTTAGACCCGTTCAGATATACGACTTTAAACAACTGTCTCCGAAACCAGGTTAACAAAAACTAGTTTATAATTTAGCGGCCGATGTGAAGGGTACGAGCGGTCACGAAAGAGGACACGAAAGGGGACTTCTAAACTGGTTTGAAAATCCACTTCGCGAGGTAGATTTTCGTGATCAGGAACCAGGTCAGCTGGTATTGTAGTAAGAACACTCGAGACGCGTATTAAAGACGCTATTAAGTGGTTTAACTTTCAGGCGATCTTGAACCGCTCGCAGGAGTTAAAGGTATAGATTCGTAATGACCAGGATGCAGAAAGTGATGTTAAACAAGCTGATGTATTCACAAGTTGCTTGACATGCCTAAATATATCTGTGTAGGAAATTAAGCCATTTCTAGGTCGATTTCATTCAAACAAACTATGAACATGCTCTAATTTACGATTGAAAAACTGCATTATGGTAATAATTTTACTGCAGCTCAAAAACTAATTGAATATCTGAAGCGCCCTTCTCCCAAAACTGGTCTATCGCTTTAATATGTGCAGTTAATTAAAGAGCGCAGTGGGGTCGCGGGAAGAACGTGACTAACTGATCATTATCCATTGGCACAGCAACGAAACCACTTTGCGTGAAGTGTACTTGAAATATACTTCGTGGGACTCGAGTTTGAATATGGCACAACTGGCCTTCTGAACGGGCTATCGAACGTGTTTAAAGGCAGAATACTTCTTTTGCAGCCTAAAATTTGACTTTCGAAGATTGTTGTGTTATGTTGAAGAGTACAAGATGTTAGAACTTATCGCCAATCAATTAAGCACCAAAGATGGGTCATGATAGGCGCATTCATAGTTATTCCAATAATAATTCTTCTATTCGGGCCCCGAACTAATGGACCGTGCGTTCAAAATTCAAAATGGTCGTTAACCCCTCGTTAATAGCGCAAGAGTCTCTCTCAGTGCGTATTCCGCATGGTGTGGCAGTGTATTGAAGTATGCACTGTATGTGCTCTTATGTTTTGTGTGTGTGTGTGTGTGTGTGTGTGTGTGTGTGTGTGTGTGTGGTACCATAATACGCTAGGAGTATCACGATACCATTGGTGTCAAGATGAATTCTGATAGAATAGATTTTTATTTGAATTAAATATTCTGGACTACATTCGACCAAAATATTTCTTGGAGGATATTATTTTGGCATATCTGAGGTACAACAAGTTGTAAGCATAACCGTAATGTGTGCAAATGTAGTTTTCTACCTTTAATGGACGTAGTTTTCCCATATTAGGTTTGAACGGGTCATAAGCAGATAAGTCGGTTAGAAAAACGCAAACATGTGACTGCCATTTTAATCAACAAATAACACAAAGCATTTTTGTCAAGGGCTTCTAGTCTGATTGATTTTCTGAGTATTATACCAGTTGGGAGCCTGCTCAAATCATAACATTTCAATATATCTGAAGATGTAATACAAATAGAAATATTATCAGGCATGATCGGCACGTGCATTGAAAGGCGTTTAAAAAAATCTATAACAGGGAACATTTTATTAATAAAGACGATTGATTCTGATTGACACCAGAGATGTCGAGAATAAGTGCTCTTATATGAAGAAAATGTATTGAAATTTGCTTTGCGATCATAAAAATATAAACAGCGTTTGAAAGGCTACGTTTTCTTAAAATTACCGAAAGTAATATGGTCAAGAATACTTGATATTCAAGAAGAAAATATCCACAATAGTAATATGTTTATCATCATTGGTGCTGTACTACGGTATTACGTTAAAATGGCAGTTTATGTTGAAATGCACAAGAGCTCTTCAGAATAATATTAGTATATCGTACTTCTGTTTGAATTCCTTTATTACCTAAGTCTCAGGAACGCCTAGGACTTAGGGATAATTACGAAAAAATAAAGCTTCAAGACTATTTGATATTTTAGAAGAAAATATCCAGAATAATTTTCTTTGGATTATCATGACGCTGTACTATTCACGCTAAAATGGACTTTCATCAAAATGCAAAATAGTTCTTCAGAATAATAGGATCTTGGCACCATACTTCTATATAAGTTCCTTTAGAACCGAACACAGCCTTGGGAACGCTACAAAAGTCACCATAATGTATAGCTTAAAAATATTGAGTATTCAAAAAGAAAATATTAAAAGTGGTGTGTGAATTGACATTGGCACAGTTTTTACGTTAAGAATGACAGTTTGTATAAAAATATACTATAATCTTTCAGAAGAATAGGATCTTGGCAAACAGTAATTATTTTTAAATTCCTTTATGACCTAAACATCATTGGAAACGCTATAATGAGAAAGAGGTATAGCCCCAAGAATATGGAATATTTAGAAAGAAAATGTAAAAAAAAAAGTTTGGTAGGTTGACATTAGCGCTGTTATTTAACGTTAGACATGACAGTATATATAATAAGATGCACAATAATTTTTAGGAATAATACGATCTTGGCAAATTTCCGATCTAAGTTCCTCTCGAGATTTATTGATAAGATTTAATACAATAAAACCAGGTCCATATACACAGGTCTCTTCCTCTCTCTCACTCTCTCTCTCTCTCTCTCTCTCTCTCTCTCTCTCTTTCTCTTCCTCTATTATTTTCTCACTCCCTCTCTCTCTCTCTCTATCTTTATGTGTATGTGTGTGTGTGTGTGTGTATGTGTGTGTCTGTGATTGTGAGTGTGGCGATGGAGGGAAATTTGGGGAAACTTTCTTTGACCCAATCTACCGGTAAATGCAATGCTGAAGTCAACGGATTTCTCGGAAAGAGTAGTCCGGGTCTATAAATGGGGAAATACAATGGAGTAACTTTATTGATGAAATGATTCAACAGGCCGATTTACTAATGTATTCAAATTTATTCACGATTCTCGCCAACAAACCTTGTTACGTGGTATTCCTTAAACTTATTCGTAATAATTGAAATAAGGTACATGTAGTTGCAATCCAGTTTGCATATATTAGTTGTTGCTATGTCGGTCAAACATCGGTAAATCTTTCGGGTCGTCTGAAAGAAAAACCTTTGTGTATAGAGACTGCCTAAAAATTTGCATCTACCGGTATTGCTAAACCCGCCTATTGTCTTTAGTTTAGTTCAAGTTAAAAAATAAATGAATAAATGATTTGATTAGAATTGAATTGAACATTCCTACCCCCAACAAAGTACAAGACTCTTGGCCTTGGTTCCTCCTATATACTAATATGTTTGTTTGATATGTTGTGGCTTTTACTAAATATATAAGCGGATTGGTACTTGAACACGAGAATAATATTATTGTGAGATTTCTATCACGCACGCTAGAATGAGCCAAATCGCAAAATAGCATTTCTTTGACCTTACAACAAAGGGTAATTCCCCTAATTATCACCGAAGGAATGCAACCAACTTGGACACTGGGCCGAAATGGTGTTCATGACGTCATTTGGGGGAAGTCCCTTCGCGAGCGTTCACAGAAGCGGTGACACATAATGATCCTTAAATAAAACAACGTCATGTCTTATATTGTCCTACCAGTTCCTTACATCATGGGAGCGACCCTGGGACGACAAAGTGTCAGTGCGTGTACGTGTGTGTGTGTGTGTGTATGTGTGCGGAAACGTCTGTGTTACTGTGTGTGTGCGTGTGTATACCCGGGTTCTGTGTGCGTGTATGAATGTGTGAGTTTACGATGTGCGTTGTAGAGTGCGTGCGTGTGTGTGTGTGTGAGTGTATGTGTGTGTGAATATGTTATGTGTGGGTGTGAGTGTAGGCCTTTGTGAGTGTGTGGGGAGATTTGTGCATGTGCGTGTGTTTGTGTGCCTGTAACTAAATGTGTGTGTATATGTGTGTTTTTGTATAGTAAGGGTTGGGTATGTGCGTGTGTTTGTAAGTATATGGGTTGGTTGGGTGTGTGCGTGGATGCTTTATGTGTTGATTTTAATGTTGATATATCAACGGAGATCTGTTAGAGAGTGAAAACATCCCTACCCTGTCAGGTCCACAATGTCCTCTAATATATACACTGATATAAGAATCAAACCCTATGGCCCGTATTCTGATAGCGAGGTTTAAGTTAACCCTGGTCTAAACCTGTGGTTTAAGTATGGGTAGCCAAAAGTGCCAGAACTTTATTTACAATGTATATTTTTTATGTCAACTGCTCCCTTTTCCCATGCTTTGATTATGTAGAAAACTATTGAAGATTTTATTCCGAGACAGTTATGAATACTATGAGTGCCAATTGTGCTGGTAAATTAAACATCGACTGTTATAGATTCAAGCCTCTTTTGGCTTCCCATACTTAAACCACAAATTTAAACCAGGGTTAACTTAAACCTCGCTATCGGAATACGGGCCTATCTGAACAACCGGGGCAATAACATGGAAGCTCTTCATCAAAATTACTTTCCAAATCAGATAAAGTCATATGATATGTTCCTCTTTAAATCATTATCATATTGGACCGCATTGTGCGAACAGTTTCTTCTACCATTGAGTGCGAATACTCCGACACTAATTGTCGACCAAATTAAGAAGCACGCCAGATTTTCGCGCGCGCATCTTCTCTCTCTCTTAAAAATCCTCACGTATATTTGTTTAATATCCCTCGTATCGCCTCTCTGGTTTCTGCTGGTATATAAACTCATCAACTTCCCCAATTACGTGAGACTTGCGTAGGTAGTTTTGTTTAAGTGGAAGGTGTCCAGGACATGTACCTTGGCCATTAACACAGAATGACTTTTTGACGTCGTTACGGACGGTCATAAAAATCAGCCGCTGTCTTTATATTGCCGTGACTTTCACCATTTTGTGTCGAGTGAAGCGAAGAGATTTCTTTGTCGTGCGACACGACTCTCCTCAGTGTGGATTCAGTGTCGGATATCTTAGGAGGTGAGCATATTTACTCATAATTTTATAAATGTTTATTCACTTTTACGTATGTATTTTAGCTATTTTTGATGATGTTAGTTGTATTCTTTTAATATACAGCGTAATTAGCAAGAGATGGAATTATCAAAATATGTATTTACGTAAATATGAGTGCTTTCACTGAACATAATTTTAAAAATAGAATTGAATTTAAAATGAAAACGTTTAATTTCTTCTTAAAGAATACTCAAGTATCTATTTTTCATGATGCTAGTTATTTTTTCTTAGTTTGAAACAGTATATTTTAGAGAATTAAATGGCCAGAATATGTTCGCAAAATATTACGAGTTTTTCACTGAATATAATTTCAAACATAATAAGCTCGTTTGAGAGGAAACATATAACTTTGATTAAAAGAATGTACCAAAATTAAACGGTAATCATGTAGAAGAGGGCTTTCTTTCAATGTAAAAGGCTAACATTCTTAAACGAAACTGAATATCCTTCGAACATATTTCCATGGGGACAAAAAACCCTACTTATTTTTTTTTTACAAATCGGATTGCTAATTGGATGATATGGCACCGTCAATAATTATCAAAATCATTTTTTTTTTACTGGATCTGTACCCAAGCAGTTTTGGTTTTACAAAATTGTGGTGCGTAATTAAAAAAGAATAATCATGTCACGCAGATTCAGTCGCCGTTCTTCATGATTACCTGTCATTAATAATCCCATTTTTAAAGATCGTTTAATTGTTTTCAACTTACGCGTTTTTTCAAATAATTGCTTATTCTAATAATAAATGTTCAAAAATGTCAAAATGTTTTGATGAATGAAAGGGTAACAAAATAGAATACTCCATTATTTGTAAAGGCGTTATGATACCCAAGGTGAAAGAGCATTCGATGCAACAAATTGCATCATCGGCTGTAGGAACGATTATCATTACACTTGATTTAACACAACTAGGAGCATGTTTCATGAAGATTGTCGTAGCGACAAGTACACCTCCTCCGACAGTTACCATAGCAACAATTATGGATTTCATTGTGCACTGTTGCTTAAAATGTTTTTAGATATTTTCTTTAATTTTAACCATCCGACCAATTCACTGTTATTTCAAAACTAAGTTATCATTGAAGATGAAATTTAGTCAAATCATTACCTGTTATCCTACCGAAAGATGTGCAAAGTTTTGATGATAATTATACACTTGGTCCTGCTTCAATTAGTAACCAATCATTTGAAGCAATCTTGATAATTGCGCAAAACTTTAATTTGCCATGTACTGCGGGTATGAGCAGATTTTGAAAGCTTGTGACATTTCATGGTAACGTTTTTCTCTTTGATTTCTCAACACAAATCAAGATTTAAGTCAATTTCTTCACACTTTACTGATCATGTTTTATTGATACCCGCTGTATATGTTCTGAATAATATTTCGAACATTTGGAATATGTATGGCGAATAAAATTGATATCTGGCGATTTATCCTATTCTGGGGGTATGACTAGTCCAGTTGAGGACTATGTGTTTTGGTAGCACCCATCTCCGCGGTTTATCCCCATCTCGTCCAATTGCATCTCGTCCAATGACCGTTTCGTCCAAACGAGCTTCGTCTAACATTAGGTCGTCCAATTGCCGTTTTGTCCAATATTCATTTCGTCCAATAGCCGCTTTGTCCAATAACTAGTTTGTCCAATATCCTGTTCGTCCAATAGCCATTTTGTCCATTAACGTTTGGTCCAATAATCAATTCGTCCAATAGCCATTTGGGCTAACATCATTTCGTCCAATCTGGACAACCTGATGATAGGACAAAGTGACACTAAACGGTAATTGGACGAAGTAGGAGACCACATGATGATTGGACGAATAGGCAATTAGACAAAGTGAAGATGGAGCATATGGTTATTGGACGAAATGGCTATTGGACGAACGGGATATTGGACAAATTGGTTACTGGACAAAGCGGCCGAAGTGGACGAAATGATTATTAGACGAAATGTTTATAGACGAAGTAATGTTGAACGAAGCGCGTTTGGACGAAACGGTCATTGGACGAGTTGGCAATTTACCATCTCCGCGATCAGAGGGTAATATGTAACGACTCTGTGGTTGAATGATATGCAGTCCCTGTGTATTCAGTACAAGAGAATATACACAGGCGAGTGCTATCAGAACACAGAGTCCTCAACTGGACTACGTAGTGACAGGTCGAGGTCACATCATAAAAATTAATTACGAGCGACCAGTTCTACTTGAGCTGAAGATTCGGAAAATTTAATTTTGGCTACATTATTAATGCTTGCTTTAATAAACATGATAAAGGCGTTAGGCCGAGTAGTCGGGTAGTTGTAAGATAACGATTTTCAGACATTGTCAACACTTTCTTTTCACTATCAAATGGCCCACGCATATCCATTAACAAACCTGAACATACAACCATAGACGAGGAAATATTGACAAAATATTTATAGAATATTGACAGATTAAACGATTGTCAGGAAATTATGAAATGGGAGATGTTTTCCAACTAGATTGAATTTGTTATCAATCAAAATATATTGTCAGTGAGTACCAGCGAGTAATAGTATTAATAAAAACGGTACATAGGCCTAATTCCTCTCATGACTAGTACCGTTAGGACTTAATTCAGGATAAAAGTATATTACGTGGAATATTTTACCTCATGATTTTCTTGGTACTAATATACGCCTTTTTATGTCTGTATTTTACATTTCCGATTAAATATCTAATTCGATATATTTTGGGTTTGTTAAAAAGTTTTTAAAAAAAATACAATTGAATGGCTTTCATGCGAAGTGTGAATCGTTTCAACATTGCCATTTGGGATTTTAAACCAGGATTATTATTTCTAGATAATTTTTGGAAATACAATTGAGATCTGACCTAGCATGTCCCCAATAGATATATACCTTTTTATCTATTTCATATTTTTATCATCTTATCTATTCATATCTTATATGATTGCTGTTTTTACTTTTACATTCAGAAAATACAATGCACTAAAACTCGGAATCTTCTTTTTCAACACTTGAAATACCTCTATTTTATTTTCATGAATTATCTCGGCTTTTATTACTGATTTATCATATTGAAACACGCTCAAGCACACAATACCTTTGAGACCTGTGTAATAAATATCATATTCATAATTCTCATCAAAGTGAGATTTTTTATTCTTCCTGTTTCCAAGGTGATTACCATATCCAGTTTATCCTCAACCGGAAGCCTGATTTGGGGGCCCGGAAACGCAATAGTTGATATTTTCCTTTGCAGCATATTTATAAAGTTTATTCCTTGTTCATTTCCTTCCTCTTCCTTTTCTTTCACAGGTTAATTCGTTGACCTCAATGTCTTACATATCAATCGCGTTACTTTAATTCATTTCATAAGTAAAGGCCTCGTGGATATTTCATGGAAATGCTCTGAAACTAAAGGGCTTAATTAAGCGAACGGCTGAAATCCACCATAAGAGAATTTGACTGCTTCCTGAGTTCATCTTCACTTTCTTCAACATTTCAAAATAGATTGATTCGAAAAGCTTTGTAAATACAAGCAAACCATTAACACGCCACATTCCCTTTTGGATAAGTGTATAAGCGTGAGATAACTTGAAACATTTCGTGACACCTGTCCTAGCTTGGTTATCTTGTAACAGACTCTGTGAATAATTCACAAATAAATCGGAAAGTAGCAAATAGTAATCTCTACACACAAATTCATTTTATCCTACTAAACCCTGGAATAATCCCAGCGTAACGGTAGATGTCACGAGAAACTGAGTTTACGACGCAACACATACCGCTTTATTCTAAACACTCTAAAAATTGGGAAACGTGATATATTTCTTGTCTGAAAAAAAAAACACGAGAATTTTAAAGGAAGCATTTACAGAGACAAAAATATTCTAGAATTTGGAAGCGTTGAAACAGCGTTCGCAATCATGCACAGTCCTACCATCGCTCCCAATGGCACGAAAGGGCCGCCCCTTCACGAAGCTAACAGTCCCGAAGCGATCGCCGAGGCCATAACCCTGGTCATCCTCATGGTCGCTTCGTTCTTCGCCAACGTCCTGGCGATGACGCAGATCATGACGTCGACGAAACAGAGGCGGAATCACCACAACCTCCTCATCGCCAACCTCAACGTCATCGACTTGGGGATCACCTTCTTCAGCATGACGTTCTCTGTCGCCGCCATCTTTGATGACGGCCAACACCTCAAGGAGAACCAGCCTTTGTGTACGGTATGTCCAAAGATTTTTTTTTAAAACTTTTTTTTTGGAAATTTATTGTAAATTCATTTATTAAACTTAAAAATTAAAATACAATTGTATACATTTATATTGCAATTGTTTGAAAATTGATTGGAAATTTATTGGAAATTATTCTTTTTAAACAGCATTGACATAAAAATCAGTATTCTATTTATACATACAATAATATACATCAAATCATATTATTTGGTTGAACTTTATATGACAATTTATGGGAATTTATCAGAAATTCATTCATCAAACTTCATTGACGAAAAAAATCAGGATTCTAGCTATTCATATAAAGAGAAATAAAATTTTATACATTTACATCATGATTATTAAGCATTTGTTTGGAAATTGATTGGAAATTTATGGAAATTAATCGGAAATTAAATTATTAAAGTTCATTGACGTAAAAATCAGGATTCTACTCATATACAGAGAAATATAATTTTATCCATTCATATCATATTAAGCATTTGTTTGGAATTTTAACTTAGAAATTTATTGGAAATTCATTTACTAAACCTCGTTGACATAAAAATCAGTATTATATTCATCTAATAAAGAGAAATACAATTCTATACATCTATATTGCATTAAGCAAACTATAATTTTCAACAAGTCAATTAAAAAAATCGCGATGGCTTGATTACAATCGTGGAAAGAAAATAAAGAGTTGGCATCAAATATAAATTCATTCAAAGTACATTGTTTTATAAGCAGGTTAGAGTTTTAAAACTTACCAATCTTTTTTTTTATTATTGCTTTGACGATTTTAATGAAATGGGCAATAAACGGTTTCATAATTTCAACACATTGCTCTTTTTGGTAAGGTCTGAGTAATTCGTTCAATTTAAAAAGAAAAGTATGAAAATGTTTTCTTCAATCCTAAACGGATTACTGCAAATGGCACGCAAAATAAGTTTCAAATTCAACAAAAATGTTACCCCCTTCGTGCGTGAAAGATACATCATAATAAAGGTGTTGCAATATACCAGAATTTGGAAGTGACACTCTCAAAATTTTATTCCTAAAGAAGGAGTCTATATGATAATTTTTTCAACAGGATCAGAAAATACACAAAAATAAAAAAAACCGGACAAATAAAAAGAAACTTATCAATTTTATCGACTTGAGAAATTTGTAAGGACACTCATATCAAGGTAAATTGAGATTATGGTCGCCCTTTTAAAGGCATTCGCTAATATCGTTTTATTATTTTTTTTAATTTATTCATTTCATTCTTCTTTAAAAGTAGGGTAGGTGAAATGCTTTTCAAGCACGCTCTTATCTCGAATCGAATAAAAAAAAAATAGCTGATTAAACCGGTACAATGCTCATAATTCTAAACATTTGGCCAAAACAAGAATCACCTTAAGTCTATAAGTTCATTGGTCCAGTATACAGGTATACAGACGAACGATTTAACACTGATGATTTATCAGCGACCGGTCGGTCGTTTAACCCTTTACACTGCATCACACCATGCGCGAATAAACCTATGCGAGGAGCTTCGGCGAGCACAGTACGATTGTTCTGCTGGCGCAAAGACACATGCTTTCTGATCGCTGATTTTTTTTTCTCTCTTTTTGGATGGTAAACGTTTATTTTATTTGGTCATACTTTCAGATATTCTTTGTTTAAAATACATCAAAAGGGTTGCATACATTTAAACCAGTTTTGCGATATTTTGCCATTATTGGACTATGCCTTTAAAATGTTATCATTTTATCATGGGTACATCAATACTAAAAAATTTAATGTGTGTGGCTCAGTGGTAGGGCGTCTGGCCCATGACCGGGATGTCGTGGGTTCGATCCCTCGCAGAGTCATACCAAAGACTTAAAAAGATGGAACCATCTGCCTTCTTGCCAGACGCTCGGCATTTAAGAATGGAGAATGGCAATAATAACATTCAGGATCTGGCTATGTTATTTATAGTACATAGATTACGCGTGAATTTCGCATCAACTTGTCACCATCCGTATTATACAAAACAAATACACAAATTTGCATCTAAGAGATACAAAAGTGTACACAGCTGTCTGGCAGCCAGGAACTACTATGTTTTTGAAAAAAAAACTACATAATCTGATACCGCCGAGTTTCGAACGGGAAATCTTCATGGCTAATGTTGTAATTAATCGTATGTACAAAGAGCCCCCTGAGGAATACAATCCAAGGAGATATAGATTCATTAAACGTTGCCAAAATGAAAACCGGAATAAGAAAATTGGCTGATTAATGGTTCTTTAGCCGATTAATTAAGAAACCCTCGAAAATGTCATAAAATGGCTTCCGATTTCACAGTGAT
>BQKZ01010059.1:1368-13568 GCA_036244855.1 Temnopleurus reevesii | reverse complement strand
GAATGGCTACTTTGTTCTTCTCTTCAGGAGAGGTCTAGTGAAAAAATAATTTGTAAAAATATGAATAATTACTGGCTCTAAGAGTGTTCTGAAATTCTTCAAAGATGATAGCCAATGCCAGCTCCAACTCCCGCTCCAAGATAGTCTTTGGAGCTTTTTTTTACAGGTACAGAGGCAGATTCCTGGACATGTTCTGGGTTTCAGTTCGGGAATTGCGACCCCCGGTTTTTCCTTTCTTTCTACAGAGAAGTCCTAATGAGAGGAGCGTATAAAAAATTATCTGCGAAGAAGAGTCAAGGTACCAAACTCAGTGGCCCGTATTCTGATGTCAGGTTTAACTTAAACTAGAGTTTAAAACTTCGGTTTAAGTATGGGTAGCCCAAAGTGCCAAAATTTTATTTAAACTGTTTAATTCTTAAGTTATCTGCTCTCTATTCCCATGATATAATAATGTAGAAAACTAATTCAAGTTTTTATTCCAAGAACGTTTTTAATACTATGGGTGTCAAATGGGCTGGTAAATTAAAAACCAACTGTTAAATAGATTCAAGCTTCTTTTGGCTTTCCATACTTAAACTACAGATTTAAACTCAAGTTTAAGTTAAACCTGACATCAGAATACTGACTAGTACATGTAAGTAATTATTCATATGTATTAACACGTACATGTGTAGTACATGTATCCACCTGTCGACCTGAAAATCTTTTTATTCAATCATTATCAATAAAAAACAAGGTAAAATATACCATACAATTGGACAGGTGTTTCATCCCTGCACCCAAAGAATTTGTTCTGGTAAAATAAGGGTCATAATTCTTTGAAAAATTACTCAGTATACAATTTCTATGGAGACAGGTGCAATTATAACAGCTTAATGACAAATGAAGACCTTCAGATTTCAAAAGGGATGTCTCTTTTATAAGATTAAACGGCATCAATGAGCTCATTAGAAAAATTTGAAAATTCTGCAAATCCTGAATAGTTGATAGTGTGCATCCGTGTTAGCTGTCAAAATGTAAGGCCTTAATTTCCACGTTTAATACTGCACAAGAATTATTAGTCACAATGATTGATTATCAAATTTTGACATCTTGTGTAACCAACATTCTTTATTTCTGCATTCTTGGTTGGCTTTTCATCAAACTAAATATGATTAGAAAGAAACAACAGCATTACTGGATTTTTTTTTTTAATTTCACAATCACCATGTTACTCTATATCTGTAGTGTAACTTCTTTGCATGATTTCCGTTTTAACACCTTTGTTTCTCCTTTGTTTTGAAAGAATCGCAAGAACTCCGAAGGAGTTGGCCTACACCTGCCTACAACAAAGGACTATTAAATGCACAAGCGGTCCTTGGCTTCTCATTACAAGGCTAATCTTATTCATAAAAGCTAATCATGTTGAAATAATCACACTTACACTTTCTTCCATTGTGACCTCCGTTGGCATGACAACCTCATCTTCCTTGACCTCTGTTCTCTCCTCCTCCAGCTCACCCTCCGCTAACGCCGCCGCAAACTGCTCCTCGACTGCACTCTCCTCCACCTCCTCCTCCTTTCTCTCAATCTCTGAATACTGATGCTCTTCCTCTTCCTCCTCCCGTTGCGGCGCCGACTCCTCCGGTGTTTCCTCCGTCGCTTCAATCACCTCATGCCCGTTCATTCCCTCCGCGTCTCCGTTCATAACGTGGACCTCGACGTCACCGTTGATCCGCGGCGACTCCAGTTCGGGCTCGGCCCCCGCAACCATACTGGCTTTTATCGTGATGCCATTCTTGCGGCAGAACGCATCGAGTTCTCTGTCAACCACGAGGAGGCTTGTGACTCCGCCTCCTGCTTTGATGCGGGCGACGACCTGTGTGTGTGTTTCGCGTTCGATGTTGGTGCCATCGACTTCAATGACTCTGTCGCCGGAGCGAAGACCGGCGAGTTCTGCTGGTGAACCTGGAGTAATGATAATGATGGAAATGTGATCAAGACATGAGAAATGTTATTCAGATGTACGTGTATACTGCATGAATACGTACTACAATCTGCTAAATGTGAAATCAATATAAATCATTTATATCAAGCCTTAAATTTCGTTGATTTTAGGGCAAGGCCATTTTTTATTTAGGGCACATTCTTATACTACAGCATGAATGGGGAAAAGAAAAAAAGGGCACCTAAATCTCCAAGGCAAATGAGCCTTTTTGTGGACGGCATCAAGGCCAGAGTATAGGGCATCCAAGGCCATGGCCTCCATGGCCTTCGATTAATTTAAGCCCTGCATTATGATTAATGTGGATTAGAATTGGTAATGTACATGTACAGGCATGGAATAAGTTTACTTTTCACATTTGATTACACCCTGTAGCAGATCTACATTTTATACTTTACACCATAAAGTTCTATACAAAAAGGTTGCTGAACTAAAAAATAATTTGTGCACCAATCATACTAAAATACATCACAAATTGCTTCGCATAATCAGGGAAACTAGTCCCTGCAGATGAATTAGTTTCATAATCGATAGTATTTTCTCCAAGGTTTTCTTTTCTTTTTTATTTTGCTCATCCATCTGATAGATTTGTGTANCAATATAAATCATTATCAAGCCTTAAATTTCGTTGATTTTAGGGCAAGGCCATTTTTTATTTAGGGCACATTCTTATACTACAGCATGAATGGGGAAAAGAAAAAAAAGGGCACCTAAATCTCCAAGGCAAATGAGCCTTTTTGTGGACGGCATCAAGGCCAGAGTATAGGGCATCCAAGGCCATGGCCTCCATGGCCTTCGATTAATTTAAGCCCTGCATTATGATTAATGTGGATTAGAATTGGTAATGTACATGTACAGGCATGGAATAAGTTTACTTTTCACATTTGATTACACCCTGTAGCAGATCTACATTTTATACTTTACACCATAAAGTTCTATACAAAAAGGTTGCTGAACTAAAAAATAATTTGTGCACCAATCATACTAAAATACATCACAAATTGCTTCGCATAATTAGGGAAACTAGTCCCTGCAGATGAATTAGTTTCATAATCGATAGTATTTTCTCCAAGGTTTTCTTTTCTTTTTTATTTTGCTCATCCATCTGATAGATTTGTGTACTTGCGTGTGAGTGTGTGTGTGTGTGTGTGTTTTGGGTGTTGTTGTTTTTTGAGTGGGTGTATTGTGTTTATGTGTGTGTGTGTGTGTGTGTGTGTGTGAGCATATTTGCGTACTCTTCCCACGTTTCCTTGTCTTGTGTTTACAGTTCAGGCCACAATCTAATAGGGCAATCTATGTTCGAGAGGTATCAGCATGTCTTTCTCCTTTTTTCTTTTTTTTTTTTTGCTCATTCATCTGCTATGTGTTTATGTGTGTTTGTGTGGGTGGGTGGGTGTCTGTGTGTGAGTGTATTTGTATTCTTTCCCACTTTTCCTCATCTTGTGTGTTTACAGTGAAGGCTGCAACTTACAGCCAGGACAATTTATGTTTGAGCAGTATGTTTTTTCTCTTATTTTCTTTTAATTCTGCTCATAAATGATCTATTTGGGTTGGATTTTGTTGGTGATCGAGGGTGGGGGGGGGAGGTGAATGGATATTTGTGCGTGTGTGCGTGTGTGTGAGTGTGTGAGTGTGTGGGCTTATTTGTATACATTCCCAACTTTTTCTTGTCTTGTGTGTGAAAGCCAGGGCAATTTATGTTTGAGCAGCAGCACATTTTTCTCTTATTTCCTTTAAATTTTCCTCATGAATGATCTATTTGGGTTGAATTTTGTTGGTGGTTGGGGGGTTGGGGTGGGGTGAGTGGGTATCTTTGTGTGTGTGTGTGAGTGTGAGAGCTTATTTGTGTACATTTCCCACTTTTCCTCATCTTGCGTGTTTACAGTTAAGGCCGCAACCTAACAGGGCAATTTATGTTTGATAGGTATCAGCATGGTGCACTTTGGTTCAGGATGCGTGGGCCATTCCAACTATTGTGAGTGCAAAGTCAACATGGAATCAGCTATAAACCAACACAGTGTAAATACTATAGGGCTCAAAGGGGAGGTGTTAAATGGTACAGGGTGTGTAAAAAAAATTAGTGTACTGTACAAACCTTTGCACATGCAGGTACAAAACTAAAAGTACAAGGATTTCACTCGCGTATGATTTTTATCCAGCATTCGCCATGCAGGAAGGGGGGATGAC
The DNA here is from genome assembly GCA_036244855.1 of Temnopleurus reevesii. Lineage (NCBI taxonomy): Eukaryota > Metazoa > Echinodermata > Echinoidea > Temnopleuroida > Temnopleuridae > Temnopleurus > Temnopleurus reevesii. The sequence continues at coordinate 9,397 of BQKZ01010059.1, read as the reverse complement.
TCTTAATAATCCTTTGGTTTGACCAGGATTTGGCAATGTAGGCCTACATGTAGGGAACACAGTGAAAATACTACAGTGTAATAGAGCTCCAAGGGCAGGTGTTAAATTGTACAGGGTATATCAAGAAAATAATTGATATGGAGATCTTTGCAACAGTACATAACAAAAATGCAAGTATACGGATTTGATTGGCGTATCCAGCATTTGCCATGCAAGGGGGTAAGGGGTGGAAACATGGAATCAACCAGAAACCAACACAATGCAAATACTTAGGGCTCGAAGGGGAGGTGTTGAATGGTACAGGGTGTGTAAAAAAATGATCGACATGTACTGTAAACAATGAGTAAAAGGATTTAACTGACGTATCCTACATCAGAGAAGCAAGGAGTATTTCATTTAAAACATAAACCAACACAACGAAGGGGAGGTGTTGAATGGTACAGGGTTTGACAACAAAATTGATTGATAATTTGCCTGGTATCGCATCGCAATCTGCTATGCATTTTAGCATGATTGCTACACAATTTTTTTTTTGTTTAACCACTTTTATTACATAAAACTGCACTGTAAAATATTGAAAACGTTTCCTCAATAAAACTGCTAATTATGGCATATTGAGGATATGCCTGGAAGTTAGGGGGTTTTAGAGAGAAATCAGCCATAAACCAACATAGATAGCTCAGTGCATGTCATGTAATAGGGCTCGAAAGGGAGGTGTTAAAAGGTACAGGGTGTGTAAAAAAAAAAATATTGGTCTACCTGTAGACATGCGCACAGGTACATTACAAACTTATATAAAGAGTCTCATTTAAAATGATGATCAATAAACATATATAAACTAAAGGTTCATTTAATTTCACTGTCCTATCTAGCATTTGCCATGGGGGTGTCCGACAGGGACTTAGCAATATAATTCTGCATGATTACGGTACGCTGTGATATTTTCAATTTTAATAAAAAGGAAGCAATAACCCAAAACATAATTAAAGAGTTTAATTCGGGCCATTTTCAGACGGTCGGTAGGGCATCTAAACAATTTTTTTTTGCCTTTATTCAGTAATTCATACCCTGATAAAAAAAAAGTGATATGAATATTTATCCTATATAGTATTTCCATTTTTCCAGACACCTTTTACTTTCAGACTTTGTATTTTATGAAGAATAATGGTACAGTGGACTCTCGTTATAACGTGGTACTTGGGACCAGAGAAATATGCTCGTTATAATGGAACCTTGTTATATTTTTACAAAAACAATACAATACAAATGGAATTTACATTTTGGGACCATAAACATTACATTGTTATAATGAAAGCTCGTTATATCAGTGCTCGTTATAATGAGAGTCCACTGTATAGTATAGTCATTGAACATTTTCTTTTTATTCCCTCTCCATTTATTCTCCCTACCATCAGTCATTCTATTGAATACACTGCCATTTATGAGGGTTTGACTGATGAAGTTCATGCAAAAAAGCGCTAACCCTAAAGTTATTTATTTGGAAATAAATGAACTTAGAAACCGCTTCCATATTAAACTAGTAAAAGGGAATATTCCAATCTGAATGTGTAAATTAATTATCTAATTTCTCTTATTCTCTTGAATAGGTGGTTTACTAATATATTCAACTTATGAAAGTAGTTATCTATGGTATCGCAAATACCGGTTGATAACAATAACACTACAAAATGTAGTATTCAGTTTGCATATACTTGTTGCTATGTCGGGCAAGCCTTGGGCAAGCTTTCGGGTTGTCAAGTCCAACATCTGTGTTAACTAAAGGTATGCATAACATATGAATCTATTCATACATAAATGTGGCGAAGAAGGGAATACAGATAAATGTTGTCCATTTGAGTCAAATTGCATAAAAATGGGAGTAAACACTTTGTTGCAGTACATGGACAACTGTATCTCCAAATGTTAAGAATTTTTAATGTCATGATGATGTTCAAAAGGAACATGCAAGTTTTTCCCCAATCTTTTTTATTATAGATATTACCTTGGTATGTTGATTTTTTGGTAGCATACCATTGTATTTATGATATGAATACAGTGTAACCTATGTTGACCCTTGAACGTACAAAAGTCATATCTAAATGTATGCAAAAAAAATGTTAGTATACTACGATGTAAGATTTGCAAAACCCATTCATAAATTAAATAATTTCTACAGGGGTAGTAAAAGACCTGCGTACAAGGCCTAATACAGTCAAACCTGTCTGTGGTGGCCACCTAAGGGAAAGGGTGGCCACTCTAGACAGGTGACCTCTGTAGACAGGTTCTATATCACAGATATTCATCTGACTGCTCCCACCCTCTCTTTTCAAATTCTGACTGTTCCCACCTACAGTAGTCTGCAAGAACAGACCCTTTGGTTTCGTTGTGCACAAACACAGAGAGTGATACAGGGTATACACTGTGTGTCTCATTGTGTGTCTCGTGCTAGTCTGCAAGAACAGACCCTTTGGTTTCGTTGTGCACAAACACAGAGAGTGATACAGGGTATACACTGTGTGTCTCATTGTGTGTCTTGTGCTAGAGCAATGCTGTATGTGTGTGATGTAGTCACACAGCGCATGCCCTGTATCATGCTCTGCACTCACATACCGAAAGTCTCGGGTTTGTGCTCGCAAACTAGTTCCCACCCTTTCTTTTCAAATTATACAATCAATCCCGTCTATAGTGGCTACTCAAGGGGAACAGAAAAGGTGGCCTCTATAGACCAGGCTGTAGACATACATTTTCATCTGGAGGGAGACAATTTATTATAGGTGGGTCGCTGCAATAGACAGGTAGCTATTACACAGGTTTGACTGTCAATGTACAAGTACAAATATACAATATTTACTGCAAAAGAAACAAGGATTTCGAGAAAGAAAATTAATTAGAAAGAAAACTTATATCCCACAGAAAATATAGATCTGTGCAATTATACTATGCTTGATAATCAACATTTTAAAGGAACACTTCTGCCATGTGTTCTTTTTAGAAATTGCTGTATCAAAAATTCTGAATGAAAAATTAAAATAGGATATTAACTTTTTGTAAAAGCCCTGTTAATTGTAATTGGATCGATCTAATCAAAGGGATGAAACATCATGCAAATAAAAGTATTGGGGTGAAGCGAAAATCAAGGTCAGCACACAAGCAACAACCTTGTTTCCTATATGATTTGAGGCATAAAATCAACTGTTTACCTGTTTGATTCAATCTACATTGTATGTACAGTAGTTTTCATTCAATGCATTTAAATGTAACCAGTGTAATGCATATTTATTTGCTCTCAATAATTATTACATTCCAATGATTGCTTTTGAACAAACCACCCAAGTTTGCGAATATCATCTGAGGAAGCATCAATATTTCATTTCATTCGAGGCTGTCTTAATCATTCCATTTAATTCTTAATGAGGTAGTTACATGTAGACGAGAGAAAAGAAGGAAAAATCCGATGCCCGGTTGGTAGTGTCCGCCTCGGAACCCCTCCGCTCAAATTAGCATCATGCAAAGGAGCGCAATATCGGTAAATTACTTCGATTGCAGCCAGCAATCTGCTTTGAAATCATTCACTGTGAGTGGAAGGGACAAAGGATTTGGACAAAGTAAAGAATTTCCATTCATGTATTCACATTTAGATTCTTGATTTAAAAAAACAACAGCTTCCAGGGAAGTAAACCACAGAATTTGCAGGGGAGCTACAGATAGCTCTCCTAGATGCTCTCAAGGAGAGTTTTAGGGGATCTAAATTGGGTCTTCATGTAGGAAAATTGGGGTTACAAGGGGCTCAATAAATCACTCCCCAAAAAGCATTTAAGGGGAGCTTTAGGAGAGCGATCGCTCTCACTCCCCTTAAAATGTATTCCCTGAGCTTCCAAGTGTATTCGCTGTACAGGTGCTACACCTGTTTGATCTTTATCCACTTTATAAGAGGGAAGAAAATTTATTTTGTGTGCACCTTGTTATTGTGAATCATATAGGTGCCACACCCATTCAATATTTATCCACAAAAAAAGGGAAGGAAACTTCTTTTCTTTGCACCTACATGTAGAACTATTGTGAATACTAAAATATAAATAAAAAAAAAACTTCCATTCATGTACATTTGTGTAATCCCAATTTAGCTTGATTACAAAAGAAAACAGCTTCTGAGTTTAATCACTGTACAGTTTTGACGCTTGCTCGACATTCATCCATAGTATAAGAGGGAAGGAAATTTCCTTTGTGTGCACATGTTATTGTGAATGTTTCAATGGAAGTTGTTCACTTTGCCCAAATGATTTGTCCCTTCTGCTCACAACTGCAGGTTTCTGCCCTCAACTCATTCACTTTGGGCAGAAGGAACAAAGGATTTCGACAAAATAAACAACATCCATTCATTTAGCTAGATGTACATGTATTCCTTCCCTCTTATTCTGGTAAAAAAAATATTGAACATTTGTCACACCTGTTCAATAACTAAACATGGAAGATAGTTTCTTTTGTGTTCATGAAGCTATGGAGAAGGCTTGAATGAAGTTTACTTTGTCCAAAATCTTTATCCTTTCTGATCCTAAATTGATCCTCTAAAAAGCCATAAAGTAATTGCGAATTATGAGCGTCTCTCTTAAAAATAACACAGGTAGCCATTTATTAGGCTGATATTATGTAAGCATACATGTACAATGTACAATGTATACTATGTTATATTGAAAAACGTTGTGCATTGCTTCTTCTTGTCCTTGTGAGACATGTACTATCAAAGTGTGTACATTTGGATAAATTTTGATAAGTTGTGCATGAATTCACGGATTGACGCCATTTTTCTTCACCAACAACTTTGAGTCCCCTTTATTCTTATTCTATCCCCTTTTTACAAAGCACTTAACAGTCAGGCCCCCTATTACTTGTCTAAATTAGTATCGTTTAAGTCAAACAAATATTCCCACAATTTACGAAGTAGACAGGACAAACTTATTCTTAAAGTTAAACTACCACATCTTAAAACAAAAGTGGTGACTGCGCCTTAAGCTGTGCTGCTCCAAAACTTTGGAACAAATTGCCAAATAGAAATAGGATCATTTCCACCTGTAGATGTTTTTAAACACTTGTTGAAAACACATAAAAAAAAATTATTTCTTGAAGTAAAATCATTCCCTGCACTGACTGACATTATATTTCTTCACTAACAGATTTGATTCCCCTTTAAAAGTGATGATCACTTGGCATAATAATCATTTGAATAATACATGTAATTTGTCTAAAAATAGATGGATAGATATAAAGTGTACATTTTTAATATTGTTTTGATAAGTCATGCATTATGGTTTGAAAGAGGTTCATCGTGGTGAAGAATAATCACTGGTCAACAGCAAAAAAGTTGTTTGCGATTTCTTTGCTGATTTAGAGTGAATCCGAGGTGCTGAATCCAAAAATCACGTTGGTTTTGCTCAATCAGGTCAAGTTTCCGAGCTATCCCCACATGTTGTTTTTTATGTTTTTACACTTTAATGCATGTGTTGAGCACTTTTAAAGGGTTTGGTGGGCTGAAATGTCATGGAAATTTTTTTTTTTTGTTAGAAATGATTATACTAATGTCAATAAATATTCAGGCCCAATATTTTCTGGTAATTATGTTGAAAATCCCTCAGTTTGAAGCTGTGAAACCTTAAAATCCTCAAAAAATTGGATTGGGCAAAGTATAATGTTATTGGACAAAAACTGAACTGGAAGACCAGCCAAAATACTTATTTTTCAACATAAGAATATGAATTAGATAAACAAAACAAAAAAAAATTGAGGAAAAACGAACAGAATTTGTAAAAATTATGAATTTATAATTAAAAAATGATGAAAATAATAAACACCATTATAGACCAATTGGCAACCTCTGTGACACCTTTTATTACCAGATGTACCATGTTATCATGTTAATATAAGAAAATTATGAATATATATATTTATATTTATGACAATCTATTAATTAAAATGATAAAATCGTATGAAATTCAATTGTTTTTGTACATGAGCTATTATTCAGTTTCATAAAAATGAAAATATTAAAATGTTTGTTAAATTTCTTTAAAAATCTGAACATTCTGAGTTTTTTTTAAATCATAGGTATTTATTCTCATCCATGGATAAAGGATAAATGGTGAACGAGCCATTATCTTATCACCAGTGTCACCAAATTTGAAGATTTGTATAGTGATTTTGGCATTATTTTCAAATTTTTTTATATTATTAAAAATTCTGCATTTTCTCTTTACCTCTCAAATTTTCCTTAAAATTTTTGGATCTTTTTTACTAGATTTTTGTTCTGCTGTTCAAAAATAAATATTTTGGCTGGTCTAATCCTCTAATTTTCCAAAAATAACCATATGAGGGCTTCATCCGAATTTTTAGAGGATTTTGAGGTTTCATGGCTTCAAACTGAGCCATTTTCAGCAAAATTACCCATTATTATGTGATTTTAATATTTCTTCCTATCAGTATAATCATTTCGAACCAAAATATTCATCTGCCATGTCACTTTATTCCATCAACACCTTCCAAAAAGGTGTACATGTGAACAAAAACGTAAAAAACAACATGTGGGGATACATGTAGCTCGAAAACTTGACCTGATGAGACAAAACCGATGTGATTTTTGGATTCAGCGCATCAGATTTGTCCTAAATCAGCTAAAAAATCGCAGACAACTTTCAAAAAGTAAAATTTTGTTGACCAGTGTAATTGAAGAAAGTTGATCAGTTGCCTCATGATGTGCAAACGTAGAACGTTAAGCACTTACGGAAAGCGAGTCCTTAAAATTGATGATCAATTCATAATAATCGTTATAATAATAATCTGTCTAAAGCCCTCTCACCCTTAACCTTGGCTTGTTTATATAGAGGTGTGTTTATTTACCTACCGTCTTGAAATTTAGACTTCGCTAGCTACAAAACGATATATTCAAAATGCACTTCGAAGTTCAAGAGACACAAAGACGCAACTCCACTTTGGCTGAAAATGAGGCTTCTGCATTTAGGAAAAATGTGATCTGAGACATAATAGCATCAAATGACTTCCAGATTGCAACAAAAACGATGTACTAAAAAATTAAAGTTCCAGATCAACAAAGAGGCAAAGTCCACTATTGATGAAAATGAGGGTTTGGTATCAAAATGTTCAGGGAAATAGGAACTGTCTGATGAACACAGAATTAAACCAATAGGATTCAGGACTACTAGTACAACAAAAACGATACATTTTCAAAATGCACTTCGAAGTTGACACAAAGACGTAACTCCACTTTTGATGAAAATGAGGGTTCAGTATCAACATATATCAAAGAAAATATGACCTCAAGTTTTAAATTCTCATTTACACAAAATGGATTAAATGACTTCTCTTGTAACAAAAATACGTACATGTACTCAAAATGCATTTCAAAGTTCCAGAGACGCAACTCCACTTTTGGTGAAAATGAGACTTTGTTATAAAGTAAATGAGACCTTTCTAATAAACACAATGGATGGCGTAATAATGATTTTTTTTTGACGAGAAACTAAAAATCCTTTTCATATGTCGAGCAACTTTACGCACAAAAAATATGTGAACACATTTTTCTCAAAACTGCAAAGGCGGAGTTCCATCTTTGTGACACTGACCCCTACATTTGTGATAGCAGTACTCAAATTTTCTTTTCTCCTTTCATCATGATTGATGTGTTTAATTGCCCTCTATTGCAAACTAAACAAATTTATTTGAAAAGCCTACACCTGCTGAATCTAATCCAGGTAAATCTGATGTAGTGCATACTTATTTAATACAATGGATAAGGTCATTGTTTTTCATTTAAAAGATTGGGTCTATTTTTGTGACATCCAGAAACCCTAAATCTGTGGCTTTTTCAAACCAGGCAAGTATTGTAAAATAATGACATTACCCTGAAACTGTGTCCCACCCATAAGTATTCCTCAAAGACCATAGCATATTGGAATTTGATACCTGACAATTTCTTGCACATGCAAAAGCAGTGGGATGTCCATGTAACGTAGTGAAATTT
>BQKZ01010058.1:3040-13132 GCA_036244855.1 Temnopleurus reevesii | reverse complement strand
GGGGGGGGTGTAAAGGGAGGGTCATTCAATCCCCGTAGAATTGGGCGATCATATAACAGATGCCCTGACCCCTAGAGTCCCTCGACTGACCAATCCCCACATCGGATACCACGTGACGGACAATGCTACGACATGCGTCCCTCGCACAATGAATTTGTCACGTTGCTATCCACGCCGAACACCTGGGGTAAAGAGTCTAACCTCCCCTCACTTCCGTTGAATCATTTAGCCCTGGCAGTCTGCAGACAATGGGAAATAAAGCGTTAACGCTAATTACCACAGAAGATGTCCCCCAGTCTTATCCAGTATCCCTTTCAGAGCATTTAAACTCTTTCTACGAAGAACGCATTATGTGAAAACATTTTTAAATATTAATTGCGTTACCATTCAAAAGACCCTCCCGTCAAATAAAAAAAATAATAAATCCACCTCAATCGCCTATTAGCGCCCTTGTAACCTAAACTTTGGAGCCCATTAACTTTGACCAGGAGCTGAAGGCCCCAAAGCACGCCCCCCCCCCCCCAAGTTGCGGTACAATTACACGAATTTCTCCCTTTTAAAGAAGTGACATGGTAACGCTACTGTCGATTGAGAGTCAATCTAAAAGATTTTAGTCAAGGTTCAATATGATTGAAATCTGATTTTATTATATTGAAATCTTCAATCCGATTTGAATTGGTTACTAGCTGCACTGACCAGAATCTTTCAGATCCTATGTATTCAGAGAGTATAGGCGATTCACCCTAAAACGGACTATAATATACATAGTGATATGATACTTAGAGAAGGGAAAACTTATTTGTTTCATCTTCATTAGATTCATAGTCTTTGAATTATATGCAAGGTTGAAATTAAAAGAAGAATATCGTTTTATTTGCACATGTCAAACCATGCAGTTTTCAGTCCATAAATTTAAATGGCGATTAATTAGTGCCAGTAATTAGTTCTGACAAATGGACGTTTCACGGATTGCCATTTAACTTCAAAGAATTAATATTGTAAAGTAATTACAATTAACAAAAGCATCGAACTTCCCTTTTGTCATTTCCAATCCGTCTGTGCACCTATCGTATTTTGGTTTGTTTCGATGTTGAATGTTGAAGATCGACATATTAAATAATGAATCTTGAATTTTTTTAATTTCATCGTGTTCACAATGAGGCATCACTGTTGAGCATCCTTAAAATTGATTTCATCTCAGTATGCATTTCCACCCCTCCCCCAAGTTGAACATGTTAAAGACTTAAGTGGGAAAAGGTTCTTATTAATGCAAATCAATTCAACGGGTGACGATGTAGAACAACTGTGAAAGGGATACCCTACTTAGAGATGGAAAAAGTTATCCTCATCATCAATTTCATGATCTGTGAATTATATGCAAGGTTGAGGGGAAGAAATACCATTCTTATTGCACGTGTTATCCCATGCAGTTTTCACTTCATAAACTTAAACGAGGATTAATTAGTGTTAATCATGTGTTCGAACACCTGCATGTACTGGGGATAGTCAGTTAATTCCCCGAATTATGAATAATGTATATTTAAAGCTACAAAAACATCGACCTTCCCCTTCGTATACCACTGTTCAACTTACTGATAAAAAGTACTTTTAACAAGAATTTCTCAATATAAATCATTCTAATGTTAGGATCTATAACAATTAATGTATAGCGCCCCCATTTCGGCTAATTTTCAAAAGAAAATGAATATATACCCCCACATTAAATTGTGCATTTTATTTAGTATTTCCACATGTGTTGCTCTTGCAATCTATCAGGAAATCTTCAACATTCTCATAAATATTTATTCAGATTAGTAATATAATTACTCCCACTGGTTGAGATAGCAATCATTAGATACATTAATGATTGATTGATTAATAATAATAATACTAATAATAATAATTCATTGTTTCTCTATAAATTTTAGATTTATGATTTATTTCTGCTATTTGAATTATAAATTTCGCCGGGAACTTGAGCGATTGATTTGAGTAAGAGGAATACCTAGAAGCAATGCGAACGAGCCAAAAACGAAATATGCAACAAATAAAAAAAACCTCAAAACACACAAACAAACAAACACAAAACAAAGCAGCAAAAAGCTTACAAAGATTCTGTTTCAGAAAATTATTCTTGGTGTTTGATATGCCTTATAACATTTTGTTTAAAAAAACTGCTTTGAGAGAAGGACACCCCAATCCAATTGTCGACCCTTGTTAAAGTAAGATACATGGAATGACGTTTAATTGGCGTTAAAAGATTCATCATTCGTAGATAGTTCGGGTTTTTTTTTTGTAGTCGCTCTTTAAAAGTAGACATATAAAGACCAAAAAAGACTCAATTAATGGGGATGTTCACCCGTTGAATGATATACATTGTCTTTATCGGACATGTTTCTTCAAGGACCTATGTTAAGTTGCTAGAGAATGAAAAAAGTTATAGAGACACCCCTCAAGACCACAGCTGACCCTACTTGGGACACGAACCAATTTGGAACGTTACGTAATAACTTGGCAGAAAGGAAAGGCGCCAATTTATTATGTTCTGCCTGAAAGACAATGTCCGTCAGATGTAATAATTAAACATCCTTTCGAGAGAGTGATCCTTGGAATCTGTTTCTGGAATATATAGAGTCATTGTGACCTCATTCGGGTTGTGTAACGGTGTGTTCTCACCAATATTTAATGTGGTTCCGTAACTTTGACTTCATCCTTTTTAGTTAAAGCCCAAGTATAGTTTTGGTAAAAGCGAATATTTTTATCGCCAAATTTTGTCTTCAAATCTACTTAAAAAGAAACATGATATCATTAACATGTTGTACAAAAGATTGTACGAAAAATTAACAAGTTTTGGAAAAGTTATAACCTAAAGTGTGGAAAATATTTTAGCGTCGTCGCCCCCGACGCTAATTCAATATTTTCTTTCTTGATAAAGGACAGCTTCTCATGAACAGAAATGGATAAAAATTTCAGAATTTATTCTTTATGTATATATTCCTTTTTAGCATGCTTTAATAAAATCTTGGAAATAATTTTCTATATGCCCGATAAGAAGCAAAATATTGTTATAACCAAGAGAGGGCGCTAAATACGTTTTAACGGTCAAATTCAATTTTTCAAAAGAATTCGCTCGTAGAAAAATATGCTATGATCTTGAAATGTGTATAGAAACTATATGTCATGGTATATATCCCCAAAATTCACATTTCTTTAATCTTTACCAAAACTATACATGGGCTTTAAATGTGAGAAATAATTAATATTCCCATACTTGGCTGACTCATACCGTTGCGTTTTTAGCCTGCGTCGGTTCAGTGCTTTTGGAAATTAAAAAAAGGCGCTCCCTGGACGCATTGCATACGCAGATCAGACGGTAGACTGACGTGCGGCTAGCGCTCAATGAACGTATTCGTCGAGCGTCAGTCCATCCTATGACCTGCGTCTTTGTGCGTCCAACGAGCGTTTTTTATTAAAAAATGATGGGTAGAAGCAGACTAAAATCTCAAATGTGTTAGTTTGGCTTTAGAGAAATACACCAGGTTGAACACGTATCACCATATTAACCTATTCGGAAGGGAGCGAGTCCCAACGTATTACAGCAGATATGGAATAAGAAAAAGACATGCTAAAATCGTGTGTCCAAAACAAAAATAGCAGTCCTTAATTTAGGTCATTGTTTGCCTATTTTTCAATATTTTGCTGTTTGTTATTGTATATTGTAATATTTTGTTTCATATTTCTTGCAAATTAAGAATGAATAGTAAAACAAATTAAATAGAAATGAAAAGAAAGACAGGAAGAATGAAAGAAAGAAAGAATGAACAAGAACAAGAAGAAGAGAGAGCAAGAGAAGAGTGAGAAAGTAAAAGAAAAGGAGCAAGTAAGTGAAAAAGGGGAACCAAAAGAAAGGAAAAAAGGTAAATTAACTGAAAAGGAGGAGAATGATGAGGAATAAGAAGGAGAAGAAAGGAGAAAAAACCGCTTCAACGAATGTCATGATGTATTTTTACAACCTTTTCATTAAAGCCGCACGTTCGTCACAATTTCGACAATTTCCGGAATAATTTCTGCCTGTCTTTTGAGGAAATTGAAATACTTAAACGGATAGTGCTTTCAACCTATTAAACGCTTACCTGCTTATTAACCGCCAACCCATGAAAAATGATATTCTCCAGTTCTAAAATGTAATACAGAGACACATATCGAAAGCAAAGGAATAGTAAAAATGAATAGAAACAAATGAACAGAAACCAATTTTGGTTCAATCGTTCAGATGGGTGAAAAATACTAAAAATATCTGCATGTATACCTATTACAGCTATTAAGGATAATAATTAATGAACGGATAGTCCCTGCTAATGTGTAAAATGTATTATTGTCATATTATATCTTGGAACGAGGATCAAGGGTGGGAAGGGGCTGCATAACCTCTCCCCACAAAATACAGCCCCCCCCCCCCCCCCCCCCCCCCCCCCCACACATTTTCAAAAGGCTCTTCGCGATCCCGGTCAAAGATACAGAGCAAGCTCGTGTTTCTAGAAAATACCATCACAGTCTCGTTGACCAAATAAATAAGTTTATAGACGGATATAATTATACATTATAATCTGTTGGTAAACAAAATATCGCCGAGTTGTTGCAACTAAATGAAGGGCCTAAACATATATTCCCGGAACGAAACAAGCTACTGTATCAAATTATGAAAGGTATCGAAATGAAGGGATTCTTCTGCTTCCAAATATCTGAATATACCAGTTTGATGGAAATTTACAGACCCACATGTAATAATCTGATAATAATGATAGGACCTAATTATAATGGTGGCTACTTGTATAGCGCACAGGTCCACCTTATCGGTGCTCATGCCGCTGAAAGCTATACACTCACTATTACCCGGCTCTAGCTGGCAACCATTACGGCGCTCCGCGTTACAAGGAATTTCTTCCTGCCGTCCCCATTTACCTCACCTGGGTCGAGTGCAGCACAATGTGGATGAGTTTCTTGCTGAAGTAAATTGACGCCATAGGTGGGATTCGAACCTATGATCGTCTGGTTGAAAGGCGAGAGTCAGGACCACTACACTACGGCGCCTCATATAGTTACTGGAGTTAAATTGTATACGCATACCACAGATTCCGTTGCAATTGTTGAATATTTCGATGTCAATATTATTATAAATTTGACTTATATACGCATATTTTCATTGCAAAATCCACCAAATGTCAACACTGAACACAATCAAAATCATGCTGACAGTGTTTCCGTAGTTTGGTGTCCTACATCTTTTCAAAGTATTTGCTAGAATAGGAAATAATCGGATGCCCCGCTGAGGTAAATATACAAGAAAATATGAATTTGACATAAGTTATTTTCAAAGGTGATATATGTTTTGCTGTGCGGTCTTGTGGATGTAAATATATCCCTTTCTATACGTCAAGGAATATTGTTGTGTACGTCATCGTTCCGACCATCTTGCATTTCTTTCAAAGTATTAAGGTGTGCAAGACAGAATATGAAATGTCTAAGACTAGAAATACTTGCTACTACTGCTACTACTCGTACTGCTGCTGCCAATACCATGCGCACACCGTGGGGGGGGGGGGGGGGGGGGTGGAAAGTTTCGCAAATTTGTCGCTGAGCTGGGCTGAGAACTGACAAGCAAAAAAAAAAGGTCCTGATTCTGATCCGGACCACACGTCCGCTAAGACAGCTGACCCGCTTGGACACCGTGTCCGTCAAGACAGAACCTGGGAAACATACATCATTCATGATGATTTAAACTGTAATTTGATGACTCAAGCAATTCAGGGAATCCAATCTCTATTGTTTTCTGTAACAACATGATTTTATTAGTGAACAATTTAAAACCAATTATTAGAAGGCTCATTTTCAATGGTATGGCCATGATGCTTCCTAATTTACACTTACGATTTTCTACATGTTATAGTTTCCTTCACTGAAAATCTAATTTAGTCCCGAAGGTCCCATGTGTACTAGATTGCTGGACTAACAAGGTGGGCTAACATAGCCTATGCCCCAATCACACAGAAGCCCGGAAGTAACACGATTCAACACGAATGTTTGTTCGGAGCATAGTCGGAGGCAGATGTGACATGAACAAAGAGTCGTGTTGAATCGTGATGCTTCTGGGCTTCTATATGACTGGGGCCGTAGACCACGCATGGTTGACCAGCAGTAGTCAGGCGAACAGCTTTATGTTAGCTGGACATGCTTGGCTGACATAAGGCGCTGGCTGCTGGACTAACAAAATGGTCTATCATCTTGGACTAATAAGGTACGTTAGTCCACCTTGTTAGTCGTGATCGTAAAGCAAACTAGTCCATGGGTCCGTCACATACAATATTTCAAATCAATCGTAAGATTGATATCAATCGCAAGTCTATGGGAAATCATGTACTAAAGTTTACGATTGATCGCTAGGTTGATTGTATCTCTGTTATGTTACGGGCCCCAAGTGGGAACGTCTGGTTTTTAGTGTTTGATGATGCAATAACAGAACACATAGTTTTGAGGGTTACCAGAGTCGTGTCAGGCAGTCTGCATTCTGTTTCAGTTTATAATATCACCAACTAACTTCAACAAGCTAAAGGCCGGCTTACACCTTTGCGTATTTAACCTGCGTCGCGACCCAGCGTTTTTTTTTTACAATAAAAAACACTCCCTAGGCGCACAAAGACGCAGGCCATACAGTGGACGGACGTTCGGCATACGCTCCTTGAGTGCAAGCCAATCGTCAGTCCATGCCATCTGATCAGCGCATACGGTGTGCTCGAGGAGCATTTTTATTTTAAAAAAACATTGGGCAGACGCAGGCTAAAAACGCAAAGGTGTGAGTCAGCCTTAAGCAAGGTAATCAAATAATTGGACTATATTGGTGTTCAGTAAATGAAACTAGGCCTACCTGTGTACTTCTTAAGAGTTACCTGGGAAGGTTTTAATTGTAGGAAATGTCAATTGTGAACATTGGGCTTCTCGGGGATTAGGAAAATAACACTTGACAACCCGCAGGGTAGGATCTTCTGAAAAACATTGCCTGGGATCACGCATTGTCCAAATTGCATTAAGGTTAATATGGGGATTTCCCAGTTGCAAACCAAAAGTTGGTCTACCAGACATGCTTGAACTGTTCTATGTAGTGTTTTATCTTATGGACATTATGCTGTACGTCGATATTCCAGATGCAATTTTAATCAGCAAAAATCAGAATAAACATTAGCAGCTATAACAATCATATAATCGATAACGTTATCAAAGATAAACATTTTAAATTAGAAAAAACCCCGTGGTTATCAATCTCCGTAACGTACCAAATTGAGCAATTTTGGACTCTAAAACATATACCA
This sequence comes from Temnopleurus reevesii, assembly GCA_036244855.1. Taxonomy (NCBI): domain Eukaryota; kingdom Metazoa; phylum Echinodermata; class Echinoidea; order Temnopleuroida; family Temnopleuridae; genus Temnopleurus; species Temnopleurus reevesii. The sequence goes on along the minus strand of BQKZ01010058.1, from coordinate 5,768 downwards.
AAACGTTAAAAGAGTGAATTCTTCGCAAATACCAACCCTACAATTATCTGAAGTATAGCGGTTTTTATTTTTTTGTACCTAGATCGATTGATCAATCGAGGGTGATCGCGCGATTAAATCGATGCCTGGCATGCCTGGGAACAATTGCACAAAAACGTTTTAGCTGTCGAATTTTTGCTAAGACGTCTTTAACTCCTTGTAGCAGGTACCATTTCAACAGAGAAACGTTGCGTCTATGTTAAGAGGGTGGCACAGGAAGTTCAGACTTGAAACGACAGAGGATAGCCAAGACCATTTCGTGCACTTAGTCCCAGGGTGATAACCAAATCCGATCAGACACCAACGGCAAATAACTGTTTAAACTCTGTGTTTAAATTTCATCAGCGACATCACTCTGATCACTACACCAGCAAACAGTGTTAACCGAGCATCAATCACCCAGTGACCGGAGAAAATCGGCAAAATGAAAGGGAACAAAGACCATCGCTCGGCCGCCGGCCAGTCGGTTTTCTTTATTTTTTTTTAACGTCGTATATACCTTAGGAAATATCTCTCCATGGTTTGGTGATGGTAAAATAGTATTTGAAACTATTTACTTTTAATCCTTTTAAGGAGATGTTTTTTTTTTTTTTTTTTTTTTAACTGAACACTGCAGAAAATTCTAGAATCAGAGATTTTAGCTATGACCTTTGTTATTAGAATTTCACAAATTACAATAATAGATCAGACAAACTAGGTAAACGGAGGAAACACTGGGGCATGAACACGTGAGTATGGAAGCACTATAATTTTTCTTTCTTGTTTTCTTTAGAGTTATGCATGGGACATGTTTTTACGCCTCGACTGTTCTCAGCAATCGAACTTGTATGGTTTGCAGTATATCTTGTAACAAATGTATGAATATTTTGTCACTAAATTTGGTACATTTGCAACTCTCAAAACATTTAATTGATTTGCAAAAGAGGTGGTATTAGAAATAGCCGAAAATCGCTCTCTTTTCTTGCAAAATTTGGGAGATATGTTCACGCTTAATTTTGGTGGGATATCTTGTCTTGGTTATATCTTGGCTTGTGGCATACTCGTGGTTAGGACTGGTTACACGTCACACACATTCTGTAATTACGTTAAAAGAATTAAAAGAAAATGCCGTGAACTTGGCAAAAAAATATCACAGTATTGATAGAGATATGAAATGACTCGTATGATTTGCTTTCGCATGGTTCATTGTACCTCAAGGCCTCCATAGTCTTTCATGCAACATTAAATCAAATGACGGATCGAACTCTGAAAGCAATGTGACACCGGGACAATATTACAATACATTGAAAAACAGGTTATCGTGACATTATGGAACGATATTAGACAAATAAATAGACTGATACAAAGGACCAAATATAAAAGCTTCAACAATTGCTAGCAAATTCAAATTATTTTCATGAAGATTGCTGAATTATTTTACTATTGTGTCGATCGGGAAGTGTTTGGAAGCAAATACCTTCCACAAACCAATTTTACTCTTTTTGGAAAAAAATTGTGTTGCCTCCCGCTAACCGACTGTCTCAAAATGGCCTGACTTTTTTTTGTGCTTTTCACTGAAATGAAAAAATCCCTATAAAACTATAAATGAACATGTTTTTATACTCCCTTCTTAGCCTTATTTTCCTTGTGAATTGTATGCAGTGTGCTTAAAAGCCCTTATTTTCCGATTGACGTACGCCTTTTTTTCTTCAAAAATAGCATTCGATGGCAACGAAGAAATTTCCTAAGGGGTTATGATCTGGCTGTATACGTTATTATACGTTATATATATGGAAGATCAACTTTTATTGAATGGGCTACCCTGTTGAAATAATAAATAATGAAGACAATGAAGAACACTTCCTTCCAAAAATTCACTATAGCTCGATACATACAAAAGAAATGTCTTCCCTCTCATTCTGTGGAGAAGTGTCGAACAGATCTCGCAAATGTTCAGTGAAAAAAGGGGCGGTATTTTCTTTTGTGATCATGAAACTAAAAGGTTCATATCAAGCTATTTCGTCTGTCCAATCCATTTGTTCTTTATGTTCAACATGCATTTAAGTTTAAATGGGTCACGCACAAAAATGAACCACAATCTTTAACTAAATTGTCTTCAAGGCAAATAAATTGTTCCTATTTTTGACCGAAGTTAACTTATCAAGCAGAATAAAAACAAAACGTTCTATTTCTGAAAAAGAAATTGTGTAAAATTCTGTTTTCCATCTGTTTAGAAATGGTAAAAATTCTTTTCAATTTCTGGGTTGAGTTACTATATACACATTTTCCATCTACTAAGAGCACATCAAGGACTGTGATACAGGTTATATACGCACCAAGAAATGGGGTACATCTGGGGTGCAAATTTTCAGGCATCAGTTTCGGGTGGGCAATCCGCTCCTCTGAAATTACACCCTAATTTCTGAGTGTGTAGCAGGTTGCGGTCTTGTCTGTAATTCTTAATAATGAGAGATAGAGAAAAAAAAAAACGAATTCCGGGGGCGTCAACCCACAAAGTCAATATCCACAATTTCATTATTCTACATGCTAAACTAGAACTTGACTTTAACGACATAGTCAATTTTATAATTGATTGTTTGCACATCAACAATTCAAAATGGGTGAATCTCACCGGAAAATAGGATTATAGAATACTTGACATTCCGAACGGATTCTCGAACTATCTGTCTCTGACTTCACCTGGGGACCG
>BQKZ01010056.1:11298-22777 GCA_036244855.1 Temnopleurus reevesii | reverse complement strand
GATCTCTTTTAGCCGACTGTGACGCATGCGCACGAAAAAAGTACTATTCCAAGGTACTATTCAATGGCAAACTGCTTTCTTAGCAAATCTATTCATTTTTCTCGCCTGTACTCTGTCAATGCAACGATCTTAGTGTAAGGGATATAAAAAGAAATAAATTAGTACTGTAATATTACTTGTGATACAAAAAAGAAACAGAAAAAGCTAAGATACCATTTTAAGAGGGCTCAACTGCCCCATGTAGCTCGATACCTACGCATCAATATTATTGATCTTGTTTTAAGCATTATATCAATATTATTATTTGCCTTGAGCGACATGGCATGGATTACCCTGAGTGGAAGTGAGATGTATATAACTACTTGCATAGAAGAACCCCATAATAGCATCTTCTGGCGAGGTTGGTTTTCTTATTTAACAATCTGTTTTAAAAGCATATCTCAATTTCCGAAAGTAAAGCAGTCAGATTATTGAAATCACTCTAAATGGTAATCCAACAACTGGGCAATAATCAGTGATTATTCATGAAAATTACAAAACTACTCAAACATTCAAAACACAGACAAACACACGTAGTCTAAGCTTAAGGATTCAACAAGAGTAGATGTTTATTTCATGGTCGTTTATCTAGCAATTTGAATTTTCATAATATTGTGTTTTATTTATCTTAAAATTACCTTTCCCCAGGACAAAATATCACCTGCTTGGCTACTATCACTTTCCTTGATTCCTTTTTATCGGGTGTTAATAAATGATATTGATGCCCTATGTTGAAATGCCAAGTGTGCCGCGGATGGCTGCCGGGCTAAAGCCAGGGTAATAATAATGTAAAGCGCCTTTAGCACTCAGCAGAGTGGATACGTGCGCTATATCAATTGCATCTATTATTATTGTTATTATGTGCCACAAGACATCTTCTGTGAGGGGCCCTTTAACATAAATCCGAGGCCTTTATCAGATGGCTGAGCTTGTGGTTATTGTTGTCACGGTTTTCTTACATTCATTCAGCTCTTGCGTTATTCACATTTTGATTTTGCCCCATGCACATTCTTGAAAGGTTATATTCTTGTAAAAGGTGTGTTGACTTAAAAAAACATGACATTTTTCTTTCCATGCATGCTAACTGATGAGATACTTTGTGGAGCATTCTTACACTTCAGAAAGTTGAACGATATTGCCGCCAAATTACATTCCTGAAAACCCACTTGTTGAAAAGTTATGCCTGTCAGTTGCTTGAGTTCATCTCATTTTAAAAAAAGCAGTTATCAAAATGTATATCCTAGTGTTATGTCATTCAAACTGTAAAAAGCAGTTGTCAGCATCTATATTCACTGTCAGCAGACGGGACAAATGATTTGGGACAAAGTAAAACAAATCATTCAGGCGTTCACAATGGCTTGATTTGCACAAAATAAAGTACACTCACTTTTTATTGTGGGACACCCGTTTAACATATCTAAGCAGAATAACAGGAGGAAAATTTTTTTTGTGTGTATCTGCTATAGCTATTGCGAAGGCTTGAATAAAGTTGTTTACTTTGTCCAAAAGTTTTGTCCCTTCTGCTCACAGTAGTTGCCAAATGCCAAATGGAAATATGGCTAGAAGCAAGTATGCATTTAATACTATAATCCGCCACCTGCCAAGCCCAGGTGGTCATGAATACATTTAGTTTGAAGACATGGCATCATGTAGGATATAGGAGGATCATTACCACTATCGTGTTCCGCCAGGGGAATAATTTTATTTTCAGAAACATAATTTCCTGAAGAAACTGAACTTCAGTTTTCCAAAACTGTGGGTGGATTTGAGTCAAATTCTTTCCTTAGGCATTCAACAATATTTCTACACAAGTATTTATTCAGTTTTTTTTTTAACTGATTCTCTTGGAAGACAATAATTGTGCACAAATTCCGTATTAACAAAAAAAAGTACATGATACCATTTTATTTCCACATAATGATTATCCAATAAAAGTATTGGACATTTTCAGGAAAGTGATTTTAAATCACGTTTTATTTTAGAATTGGAAATCTTTGGGTATTATGTTAAGCATCAGATCTAATTTGCCATATTTTCATGGAATATATTACCCCTGGAAACTTTCCAGATGCAAAAGAAAAAAAATAAAGCAGTAATATGAGACATTGTAAAAAGCCTGGAGTTTGCAGCTTCCAGCACTCAATGACAAAATTTCATCTCCAATTCACCAAACCCTTTATCATCATGATTGCTATTTGAATATTCATCCTCCTCCATATCAATAAATGTAGAAATATTTCCAATGCGATTGCTGTGTATAACCTTAGAAGAGAGAACCTTGAGGCTTGAATACATGCTCAAGTGCCATGCTCGCAAAGTCAAGTACAATAGATATTTGGAGATGTTTTCCATCTTAATTCGTCAAAAATTGAGTACCGACTTACAGGCCTCTTGGCAGGTCATCTCAAGTTCATTATATTGCAGATGAATTATTCCACGATGAAACTCTATTGTTGTACTTGAGACACGAGCCCTTCAGATGGTCTCTTCCATAGAGTGGTAACGCGTCGATGTATATACACACTTTGATTGTCAATCTATAGAGGCACTCCAGAATCTGAGCCCAGGGATTGTCAAATCCTGGGGCATGCTTGCTTTTAACAGAGGAACACTGTTTTAGAATGTCATTTTGAAAGTCAAATTAGAAGTGATAAACATAATACTCATTGGTTATTAATTCCCTGCGTTATTGACTATTCATGTTTTCAACACAGAATATGCAGAAATATTCCCTATAATGGTGAGGGTACATGTAGGTCATTCTTTCTAGCGTTTAGAAATAGGTGGTATTTTTTTGCATTAATTATTGGCAGTTCGGATGCAAGAAGATGCTCAGATAATGCATAAATGTAATTGGCTGGCTTGAAAAAAAAGTGAAAACGCATTGCTAGAGCAAGCATAACAGTTTTTCTTGACCATCCAAAAAGGTTTCCTGAGGCTTACCCAACGTAGCAACAAGTAATGTGAGCAACTAAATTCCAGGTATTTTAGTTTAAATTGTTACTAACTGGATTAACCAGTATCTCATAACTATATAAAGTCAGGTTAAGTTTGTTTGCAAAAAAAAAAAAAAAAAAAAAGTGCAAAAATTTGAATCCATTAGTAAACCAGCCTTTTAATGATTATTTTTCTCGTTTATGTGCAAAGTTTGATCGAAATTATACAAACACCATTTGGGCATATTGTAACCAACATTTGTGCAGACAGTGTATTGGACAATTCTAGAAAATCAAAACACCAAACAAATAAACATTGAGGAAGATGGAGAGGAAGAGTTTAAGGGTTGGGAACATCTCCTAAATATCTTCACATGCTTCTGCTTATTTTTTGGTAAAAAAACATAGAAAATAATAAATCAAAATCATTTACCTTCTGATGAACAATAATACAAACTAATATTTTTATTCAGCTGGTCGCGACTTATTTACTTCCCGGTCAAGTACAATCTGTTCCGAACACCGAGTTGCAAACATATCGCTGTCAAAATAACTCTAGTTTCTAAGATGACTTCTGGCAACGAGAAAGTGTCCTTAACGTAAATACATGTATGAAATACTACCCAGACACATGCCGTGTAAACATCTAAAATATTCGTTTTCTGGAAAGAGGCACCGATGGGTATGGAGAGTGAAACATTGACAAACCCTGCACAGGATGAAAACTATCCCAAAAGCATTTCCGATGTAATCAAATTATACATTTTGTTTTCACAGTCCAAATTGATGGTAACAAATACGGGATATATTCCAAACGTTTTCGTACTAAAGAAAATAATTGTTTCACGTCACCGTCTGTATACTTGTTCGAAGGTCACATGGCAACATCACTGCTGCATGAGGTCCCTTTTACTACTCGCTTATTCTACTGATTATTTATTTTCGTATTTCGAAAGTTTGTATGAATTACTTCATATCTATTCTTGAACACCACAAAATATATATACCAAGAAAAAAGGTGTACGAATAGTGCAAATCCTCGTGAAAAGGTGCAATCTGCGGAAAACTAAAAAAAGGTGCAAAATTGCACCCTTTTTATGTATATGATCAGCAAAAATAAAAGGGTGCAAATTAATGAACAAGGTGCAATGGTGTACCTTTTGAAGGCCTCAAGCGGACACTCTGTCGGAGTTCTTGTTTGATATCCTTTAAAGTTGCCACTATGTATTATGGGAGCGTGGTATATACGATCGGATAAGCTAGTACCAAGCAACACCTCATCCAATAATGTGCGGGTTCGAATCCTCTAGCACTTAACTCGATATAATGCAAAATCATACCTTTTGTGGTTCGATTTTTTTTTTACCAAAAGGGGTTCACAGTGTTGCATTTGTTAGCACCTTGAGAGATACGATGTTGTACATTTATTTCTAATTGTGATAAGGGGCTTGTAACATAAAAGATGCAATTAAACTTACGATGAATATTTATCGTAAGTCTATAGTGGCAAAAGGTGTACCAAAGAGATGCAATTAATTGCAAGATTAATTGCATCTTTTTCATGTTACAATTCCAAGATCTTACTCATATACTTTAGATTAATGAAACATGTATTGAATTTAATGACTTGAATGTCAAAACACCAGAATTTCAAAGAGATCTGACCTAGTCTGGCTAGTGAAAGTATCTTTATATCGGTAAACATCATTCTAAAGTGGGGTTTGCCGTATTTGTTACAATAGTTCACTTTATGAATATAATAGTATTGGTGCAATCGGAAGTATATCTCTCTCACTATTACCCTCGGTCTTTTCTTCTTGCTCTTTATATTTTGTAATGATTTATCACTTTTTATGCACAACTTATTTGTTTTCGCTTGATATTCACTTGATTCAGAAAGTGGGAAACTTAAAACCTTCTCCGTAGCTGAAAGCATTTAGTGATAGTGTTTTCGATCATTGTAATTCGTACCCCTTCTCGCGTCGTTACAGGCAGACTTTCAGTTTCTCTCCAATTTCTCAATTCCTACCCCAAAATAAAACGCAAGGTTAGCAAGGTCGCCTGAAGTCTTCTCGAGTCCTTCATTTTGAAGACCTCGAATCTTTTGGCCAGCCACTGAAAGCTCTTTGTTCGTGATATATTGAGTATTATACTCTACCGTGCACTTCGGCGTTGTAAAAATTAGGTTTGTTAGGTGTTGGGTTTCGCTGTTTGCTCGAGTTTGTGCAAAATTGGATGTATTTTAGTCAGAAATCTCTTCCGCTCAAAGCAGCTCAATACTACAATTTACTTTGACGTGATCGACGTTTAACTGTCGATGTTAAGCCCTGGTTACATAGGGCTCCGGAAGCAACATGATTCAACACGACTCTTTGTTCGGAGGCAGTTTACTATGAATTAACAAAGAGTCGTGTTGAATCGTGTTGTTTCCGGGGTCCTATGTGACCGGGGCATTAGCTACACAAGCAGAACAGTGAACTAGGTTATATGGTCGTAATATAAGTCCGGCGCGTTAAGATATACGGCGTTGAACCACTTTAACGGAAAGCAGTTTTATAGAACACTACTTTAACGGCAGGTCCGAACGGGACGAGTGCGTGTCCATCGATGTCCACATTAACACGAACTGGCACGACGAGTTTACGCACAGGTTACGCACTTTCCGCATTGGCACGTCAAGATTGCGCAATACGGACGGTGTCGTGATCCTGCTTTGTCTCCGGGATAGCAAAGAAACTAGATATGGGTGACTGGGGGTCATTTCTGGCAGTTCGTGACAATCGTGGCACGACGCGCACTGCTATCCACCGGCAAGTATCCTCCCACGTTGTTCCGGTGAGTTCACGAACAGTTAGTGCACAGTTCACTACCCGGTCTCGAAATTTTGTCGTAAATGCTCGTCCCAGCATTGAACATGACACGAAGTCACGACGAGTTAATCGCCATCATCGTCCATTTCCTTATTAGTATTCTAAAGCAGGCTAATCAGAGAAGTCACTGTGGAAGGACAGGTAAATTTGGCCACACGAAATGACTCCAGGATACTGTCTTTTGTATTCTGCTGCCATTTGATCAGGATCTAGGGCACCAGGGTTTGGGGCACCATGGGATCGGCAGGCGAGCTTGTCTGAAAATTGTAATGCATTTGTTCGCCCATCTAACATGGGGAATTATATTGTCTCTGCAAGGTGGGGAGCTTGGAGAAGACTACCTTGTATTTGGTCATCAGTTCCTCGCCTTCCCCCACCATCTGCCTGAGCATGATACTGGAGACGATATTAGCAGACGCGTCCCGGGTCTGATCTTACTTTATACACAATAATGCATGAATATCATCTCTAAAATCTGATTTAGCAGATCACAGAAGAAAAATGACATTGACTTCAGCGTAAGGTTTCCCTCTCAGCACATAACTCGGACAACCACTATTGATGGGTCATGCCCCAAGAAGTATTTCAGAGTACCCTAAGCCTTACTGGTCAGTATGTATATGTAATTCATCCCGGTATGGCAAGCCATGTGGTTTAATTATCATCAAGGAGTTTCCAAAACAGTGGGGGGGGGGGGGGGGGGCGCCTTCATGCAGACACACTGGTCAAATGTGTTGATCCCCTTCAGAAGTAGCGTTCTTTGACTGCTTCAACAACAACTTGATAATGGAGTACACTATGAATGGATGACTACTGGGTGCAATGGTTGATTTTTTAAAAGATTGCCACCACTGGTTGAGATGAAATCAAAGATCTTGTCCAGGTTGCTATTGGCCACTCTTTCGAACAACTCAATGCTTTTTATGCATCTCAGGTATTATTCACTGTTGAATACATGTACAACTGTCTGACAGAACATGGGCCTTCCCAACCAGATACATAGTATCCATATGCCTGTTCTCAGTTGTGGCTACTTGAGTGAGTGTGTTGGTCCGTTTTTAAAGACGAAGTGACCGAGCCGGTATAAGTAGCACATCAAACTCCTTCAGTACCGTTCACAAGGTATGGGAAGACAATAATTGCGATTATTTTGTTCAGGAAATCCAACTCAGAATGAAGCACTTCACCAGTAAGAATTTGGGGAGTAACTAATGTGAAAACTTCACCAATTGCCCTGGCCAGTGCAGACTGAAGTTCCAAATCGACATCATAGCTCTTACAATGGCCAAGCAAACTGAGGATATTTGCGAGATGCTTTCTGCTGTACAGGTGTCATATTCTAGTGCTGAAGAGTGTATGTGCGCTGGCAGTTTTCCCTCTCCTTGTCACAGGAGGGGGATGAGGAACTCTGTCATGTTAGGTAGGAAAATCATCTGGCAAATATACTTCAAGATCTTCAGCTGTAGGAGGCCAGGAAATTGACTTTGACTCATTTAGCGCCAGTTGAATCATATCGTGAAGGAGCGAAGGCACACTTATCCTCTGATCTCAACCCCAAGTACGGAAGTGAGTACATTAAGGCCTACCTTGACAAACCCGATATTCATGATTTAACTAAATTTGATAATGCCAATCCAGATGACCAAGACTTAATTACCTATAAACTGGTCCAGAGAGATTATATCTCTGTGGCAGATGTGATTGCGTATGCATACGAACTGGGATCAAAGGGCAATTTTTCAGGTTATGGTTTTGCTTCTTCATAATATGATTCAGTAGGAGGTCGACACGTCAATGTCACTTCCATGGCCTCCTAATGCTGAACAGAACCGGGTGGAATTCATCAACTACGAGCTGTGACAACGAAGAGTGGAACTTACCACAGCACATACTTCAGCAATCAGTTCACTAATATCCTCAGTTGGATTGTACATAGAGCTGTGATTTCGGATTGGAACTTGATTCTGCGCTGGCCAGGGTCATTGATGAGGTTTCTACATCTGCATAAGATGATACCGGTCGGGCTTCCAGAACAACACAGGCTCACTCAAGAAGGGCAAACCTGAGACCATGCATGTGGTTACCGTGTATCTGGTACAGATGGTTCATATTCTGTCAGAGAGCTGTATTAAACAGTGAAGAATATCTGAGATGCATAAAAAAGTATCGTATGTAGGTACTTGTAGTTGTTCGGAAGAGTGGTGAAAACAAACTGACCAAGATCTTTGATTTCATCTCAACCAGTGGTGACGAGCCCTCCAATAAGTCAACCATCGACTACATTGCACCCAGTAGTCAACCCTTCACAGTGTACTCCGTCATAAAGGAGTTGTTGAAGCAGTCAGAGAAGGCTACCTCTGAAGAGGATCACAAAAAGTTCTCAACAACTCTGACCAATGTGTCTGCATGGAGTCGCTACCACTGATTTGGAAACTCATTGATGATTACAAGTGGAACATATTAAACCACAGGGCTTGCCATACCGGGATGAATTACATAGACACACTGACCAGTAAGGCTCAGGGTACTCTGAAATACTCATTGGGGCATGACTCATCAACAGTGGTTGTCAGACTTCTGTGCTGAGAAGGGAAGCTTACACTAAAACCAATGTTATTTTCTTCTGAGATCTGCTAAATCAGATTTTACAGATGATATTCATGCATTCCCCTGTCTAAAGTAAGGTCAGGCCCGGGACGACTCTGCTAATATCGTCCTCAGCATCATGCTAAGGAAGATGGTGGGAGAAGGCGAGGAACTAACTATCAAAGACTTTTCCAAGGTTCCCATCTTGCAGAGACAATACAATTCCCCATGTTACATGGTTGATCCATTGTATTTCCATTTTCAGACAATCTCGCCAGCAGATCCGTTGGTGCCCCAAACACTGGTGCCCCAGATCCTGATCAATAGGTAGCAGAAGACAACATACAGTATCCTGGAGCCATTCCATGTGGTCACATTTACCTGTCCTTCCACAGTGACTTCTCTCATTAATTTGCTTTAGAATACTAATAAGGAAATGGACGAGGATGGCGATGAAGAGGATAGGATGTAGCATGAGAAGGAGGAGGGTTAGACATTGAATGTAATGAATTTTACGAGAATTATTAGAGATTAAAGAAGTGTAAAATGTAAAGATTGCATACAGTTTATTGTTTCTGTAATATTTCTGTAGTTTCATGATTTGGAATTCATATTGCTCTTCATAAAGTGTGTATATACTTGTAAACACGTATATACTTATCAAAATACTATTAACACGATATCAAGTATTTTCGAAAAGTTAAGTCTATTGCAATTTCAATGCTCCTTTGTAATGCTATTGAAATCGGAACTGGCTTGTCATTGTTGTGTTCGCACAGTTGAATACACGGTGTACGGATTTATCGTCTGCGTTCTAGTTATTTTTTCGGAAATAGTCTTTATCGTATTTATTGTGAATCACTTGTTTTTTACTACTTAAATATTGTCTTTTGGACCATTTTCAACCTAATTTGAAAGGAATTTTGAAGCCAAACATTTTGACAATTCATTTGCTTAAAACTTAGTGGAAGAAGAAAAGCGATTAATGTACAAATTGCCCGAAGTAAAAGTTGCATTAATGCATCATATTTATCCACCCTGATTTGAATTATGTTAGTCGTTGGTAACAATCAATCATGCATTCATCATGTAAAGCGCATTGAACCCGTTTGTGATTGAGCGCTACACAATCTTGCGTAATATTAACATTATTGTTTATGGCTGGTTGTTATGATTATAATTATCACTATTATTATCATTATCAATATAATTAATATTTTCAATATAAGTATTATCATCATGATTGGAAGCACATTTTAATGCACAATTTTTCTCGCATGATTCAAACAATAATTAGAGATAAAAATGTTGATATATTCTTCAAAATATAGTGTAGACCATTTGTTTTAACGAAATACAATTTTCATGAAAAACATTCAAACTTGCATGATTCAAATTTTTCATTTAGATTCAAAATTTCCTTTCAAGTATTACTTTGTTCATTCATTACTTTCATATGATATAATAAAATCTTCCTGACAGTGATCTAAATAGAAGAAGTAAAATTTACATATGAAAGGCTATACACGACTATCTGCGCAACTTTCAGTCCAAAATCCATTGGATTTTTCATATTTTGTTGCGTTTTCATGCATTTATCTTGCTTAAATCGTGAAAATAATCATTTCATTGAATTCCTCATGTTGTATTTAGTCTATAACAGTGTTTTATTTGTCAATGTACGTTGTATACTTCAAAAGTAATGGAAACTAGCGATTTTCATTGAAAATCCAAGATGGCCGCCAATATGGCCGCCAGTGACCCCCATGGGACACGATTTCGTCTTGGCAACAACTGAATTTGTTAATAGGACACTCTAAGGATTCCAAAAATGTAAGTTAAAAAAATGTGTTCGGAGGGTGCATGGGAAACCCCCATTCCTACCATACTAATGTGACCGGGGCCCTAACCACAGAATGCCCAATGGCCAAATATCTGATTGTTATAAATCTTAACACTCTAAATAAGCTATTAAGGAAATGGATTTTTTCTCTATTTGCATCCGGTGACCATGGTGACTTATAGTTTTCATAGGTGTATCAGTTACACGGTGGTTGTGGTTGTGGTCGTAACGTTTCTGGAAACCAATTCCAAGGGTATGAAATGCTAGCGTCAGTAGCGTGTAATATTTTCGAGCGAATGTTTTGTTTATATGAATATAATTGAAGAAGGACAAGAAGAAGAACAAGAAGAAGAAAAAGAAGAAGAAGAAAAAGAAGAAGAAGAAAAAGAAGAAGAAGAACAAGAAGAACAAGAAGAAGAAAAAGAGGAAGGAGGAGGAGGAGAAGAATAAGAATAAGAAGAATTAGTAGAAGAAGAAAAAAAATGATGCTTATGATGATGATGATGATGCTTATGATGATGATGATGACCTTGATGCTGCTGCTGATGATGATGCTGAAGAAAAATGAGAAGAAAAAAAATGGTGGTTGTGGTTGTGGTCGTAACGTTTCTGGAGACCAATTGAGGATTTTTTTTCCAAGGGTATGAAATCTTAGCGTCAGTAGCGTGTGATATTTTCGAGCGATTTTTTCTTAATATTAATGTAATTGAAGAAAAAGAAGAAGAAGAAGAACAAATATCTCCATGATTACTACTCTGCGTGAGTCAATTTTTTGAAATATTTAATGGCGTCTCTTTGATGAAACTTTAATTGTTTGTGTAAGGTTATATCTAAGTCGCAAATTGCCCCGTTGTTCGTGAATGGTGATATCCTTAAATGTCCGCAAGATATATCTGTTAAGTGGCAAATTCAATTTGCTTATTTTTCTTAATATCGATATATTTCTTTTATCGCTCTCCTATTAATACTGTTTTCTAGATTTATACAAAAGCATATAACAAAGGCAATAGCTGATTTGTTATCCCGCTGGAGATGTTTTTGCAACAGTACTGATTATTTGGAACTAGTTGGAACTTATCCAAAGAAAGAACGCTAAAAAAAAAGAAAACGAATAAAATGAAGATGAGGATGAAGATGAAGATGAAGATAGAGATAAAGATGAAGATGAAGATGAAGATGAAGATGAAGATGAAGATGAAGATGAA
>BQKZ01010055.1:10700-21957 GCA_036244855.1 Temnopleurus reevesii | reverse complement strand
CAATCTTGATTGTCTCATCATTGTCTTTTGTTTTCAGAGTAATGTTTTGGTCTGACTGGGAGAACCGAGCCCCTCGCATTGAGAGAGCAAGCATGAGCGGCGCTAATCGTAGCGTCATCGTCAACATCACTCAGCTCCAGGGAGGTTGGCCGAATGGGCTCACTATTGACTATTCAGAGAAGAGAATCTACTGGATTGATGCTAGGTTTGTATATTAATTCCTGCATTTCTGTTGCAAGCTTTGTAATTTTTGTGTTTAAAAGATTAGAGATAAGATGAGATAAGTAATCACTACCATATATTATAGAGTACATAAAATGATTTGAATTGTGTAGAAATCTAATATGGAGAATTTTTTTTTTGATAAGATCCTTTTTTCTTATCCCTAAAATAGTTCTGATGTCATCCATTTAGCCAGATTTCATTAAAAGGAATAAAAGACTCACTTAGCCATCTGTTCGATATATATGTTCTATAGGGTTGTTGTCTCTTTACAGAATAACCACCTGTACTTAAAACCTCTCACTAAATTATAACTACTTTACTCGTTTTAACAGGTCTGACGCAATCCATGCTGCCCTATATGATGGATCCCAAATATTCACCGTACTAAAAGGTCACAACTCCCTAAGCCATCCGTTCGCCATCTCCGTGTTTGAGGGGCATGTATTCTGGACGGATTGGCGGAGTAACACAGTCTATCAAGCAAACAAGTTCACGGGACAGAACGTGACGGCCATCCAGAAGACAAGCACTCAACCGTTTGACATCCATGTCTATCATCCCTACAGACAGCAACAAAGTGAGAATCAGCCTTTTTTCATCCCATTCCTGTAATGAAAAAAATTAAGGTTTGAATTTTCCTTATTTTCACTTGATAGGTGGGTACCAAATTGGAAAGAAAATGTCAGATACATATATATGAAACACAGCAATTACATAATGCATTGTACCTGGTTTCTTGCATCACAATTCTGTGGCTCTGATGTGTACATAATGTATTAAGTTTTTGCATTTGATTGAGAAGTGGTTGTTCTCTCAGTGTTAATCTTCACATACGATATGAAGCACTATTAGATTTACAATGACGATATGCCTCAAAATAGCCTAAGGGTAGTGGAGGAAGTGGGCTGAGTTGCTCCCTTTGCTAGACTTGTCCTCTTTCAATTCCCTGTAGCTCGGTAGAAAAGTACCCCTTATTCGAATGGCTTTCATCCCCTGAAATCTCTTTTCAATCCCTCTATCACATACTTGAAAGTGATCTGTCAATGACATACCACCTAGACGTTATACCAGATAGTGCTTTCAAGTCTGTAACCATTACGTCTGTATTTTTCTTTTCTTTCTTTTCAGGACCAAATCCATGTGCAGTTAATAATGGAGGTTGCTCAGATCTTTGTCTGCTGAATGGTGACAGCATTGCTTGTGCTTGTCCTCATCTCAAGAAACTATTTACAGATAACAAGACTTGTGTTAGTAAGTATGAATCTTTCATGCCTGATCATGAAATTTTTAATAATAATGATAATGTCCAAAAATAAAGCGCAATTACTATACTGAAATACTGCGCTGATGCTGATGCTGACAATAGTGAAAATAGTGATTGTGGTGGTGGTGGTGTTGCTGCTGCTGCTGCTGCTGATGATGATGATGATGATGATGATGATGATGATAATAGGTAATGATACAATAGATTATAATGAGTATGAGGATGAAGAAACTATTTACAGATACGGGAAAAGCGCCGTACAAGAAATATTATTATTTTCATGATGTCGAAGTCAGTGACGATGCTTGTCTCAATAAACTAAACAAAGATTTCTAGATCTGTGTCAGAATTTTCATGATTATGCTTATCCTAATATATATTGTAGCCCATCCATTGTATTTTATTTTATTGTGAAAATTGTATCGAAATGAATCTATGATAATGTACTGGTACATTCATTGATAGGGAATAGAGTACTAATATTCAATTTCTCTCATATTTTTCTCTTCATTTTTGCATTTAGATGACTCCATCTTCTTCGTCATCTCACGTCAGACCGACATCCGTGGCGTGGACCTTGATGATGGCTATTATAATGTGATTCCTGCCCTCACGATACCGAATGTGGCCAATGCCTCGTCCATCAGCCACGATACCATTGAAAATAGAATCTACTGGACTGATTTGTCCAAGAAGAGCATCAATAGGGCGTTTATCAATGGCACTGAAATTGAAACAGTCATTGAAGGTACATTTCTGGAATTAATTGTGAATATCTTTATTGAAAATATTATATGTACTCATAATAATACTTAGTGTCATGACCAAGTGTACTAGTGTTTCTTTATCCAGAATAAACGGTTTAAATTCTAAAATTCTGCAATGTTTTTATCCCAACAAGTTGCTGATCTTTTGTTTTTTACTTCTAGTATTCATAATGTTTATGGCATCATGACAAAGGGCAGATTCAAGTGGTTATTTTAGATTTTAGCCAGTGCATCATGTACAAGAATAGATTCCATTAATTATCAGAAATACTTCATCAGTACATTAAATTTTTTGGAATTTCAAATCGACCACAAGAGATTAAAGCTTATTCATTAAGAATATTCATTTATTCATCGTTTAAAAAGTACTGCCAATTGTAGCCAGATGCTGTTTTGTCGGCAACATACAAAATATAATAATACATTCATTAAAATCAGCCATACGAGTAAATTAAAAACGCTTGCAATGTGTAACATATAGGCCTAATTTCACGGAAAAGAGGGAGATTACATTTCACATGATACTAGTATTATTTTAACCATCATTTCAAATTGGTTGATTATTCAACTTAGAGACATTTAACTTAATCTCTTTGTATCTCTGTCAGGTATCCCCAACGCATACAACCTAGCGATTGACTGGGTATCTCGTAACATGTATTGGACTAATGTCTCTCCGGGTAGGAGCACCATCAACATTGCTCGACTTGACGGAAGCTTCCAGAACGAAATCGAGAACTTGAATCTTAGCAACCCCAGGAGCATTGTCATTGAACCCACTGTAGGGTAAGGAGAATGCACTGTACAAACTGAGGGTTGTATTTTTGAGAATTGTGTGAATTTGCTAAAATCCACTCATTAGGGGTTTTGCACGCCTGTTCCATTTTCTTTGATCAGGGGGTAATTTTTAGCTGAACATTCTGGAAGATGTTTCTGCAGGAATCTGGAAGAAGTTTTATTTTTTAAGTCTTGGTTATTTTCCAGGGAATATGAAAATTGTGTATTGGATTTTTGAATTCTTTGTTTCTTATATTGAAATACAAGGGTAAAAAATATTGCTGTATAGGAGGTCACGTGGCAAAATAATTTTCCAGCGTACGCCTACACCATAATGTGAGTGGGATGCGCGCTCAAAAAAGGTACACATACTAGTCTCAATCAAGAAAATCATTTTACAATTTCCAGTCAAGGAATTGTCAGGGAATNTGCTGATCTTTTGTTTTTTACTTCTAGTATTCATAATGTTTATGGCATCATGACAAAGGGCAGATTCAAGTGGTTATTTTAGATTTTAGCCAGTGCATCATGTACAAGAATAGATTCCATTAATTATCAGAAATACTTCATCAGTACATTAAATTTTTTGGAATTTCAAATCGACCACAAGAGATTAAAGCTTATTCATTAAGAATATTCATTTATTCATCGTTTAAAAAGTACTGCCAATTGTAGCCAGATGCTGTTTTGTCGGCAACATACAAAATATAATAATACATTCATTAAAATCAGCCATACGAGTAAATTAAAAACGCTTGCAATGTGTAACATATAGGCCTAATTTCACGGAAAAGAGGGAGATTACATTTCACATGATACTAGTATTATTTAAGACATCATTTCAAATTGGTTGATTATTCAACTTAGAGACATTTAACTTAATCTCTTTGTATCTCTGTCAGGTATCCCCAACGCATACAACCTAGCGATTGACTGGGTATCTCGTAACATGTATTGGACTAATGTCTCTCCGGGTAGGAGCACCATCAACATTGCTCGACTTGACGGAAGCTTCCAGAACGAAATCGAGAACTTGAATCTTAGCAACCCCAGGAGCATTGTCATTGAACCCACTGTAGGGTAAGGAGAATGCACTGTACAAACTGAGGGTTGTATTTTTGAGAATTGTGTGAATTTGCTAAAATCCACTCATTAGGGGTTTTGCACGCCTGTTCCATTTTCTTTGATCAGGGGGTAATTTTTAGCTGAACATTCTGGAAGATGTTTCTGCAGGAATCTGGAAGAAGTTTTATTTTTTAAGTCTTGGTTATTTTCCAGGGAATATGAAAATTGTGTATTAGATTTTTAATTCTTTGTTTCTTATCTTGAAATACAAGGGTAAAAAATATTGCTGTATAGGAGGTCACGTGGCAAAATAATTTTCCAGCGTACGCCTACACCATAATGTGAGTGGGATGCGCGCTCAAAAAAGGTACACATACTAGTCTCAATCAAGAAAATCATTTTACAATTTCCAGTCAAGGAATTGTCAGGGAATTCACTTGAATCTCGGATGGTGCAGAGGTACATGTTAGTGATTATAAATTAATTGTATCTTGCCACTTCGCAGGTCCATTTTATATGACATTGATAGAATATCACCCTAGGAATTGTCATTATTGTAACACTGACTCTATACTCCATTTGTTTAGGATAATGTACTGGATCAATGCTGGAGCGTATCCATCCATTGAGAGGGCTCGTATGGACGGCACTAATCAAACAACAATCGTCACTGGTCATGTTCTTAACAACCCTAAAGGTAGGTCAAGCTGTATTCTATATATAGTATGAGATCTGTCAAAGAGTATGAATTTCCATTGCATTGTTGTTCAAATGCAGTCAGACCTGTCTTAGGGCATGTTCCCAGAAAGTTGCGATTGATCGCAAGTTGCAGTTGATTAAAATGCACGAATCAAATTAATTGCAGCTAATAGCTGATCATGTGAATTTACAGAGTAAAAATTGACAAAGTGGTACAAATGAGGGTGGACACATTTGTCAAAAATTAACTTACATTTGCCAATTTTGCTATTGATCATGTTAAACCGCATTTTAACTTGACTCCTAGTGCTTTGTATAGTTTAGACCAGTGTTAACTCTCATTTCCTCCATTCTCTTTCTAACTTTCTCTTTGATTCGTCCAACCAGGTCTAGCTATCGATCGCATTAAGCAACGTTTATACTGGACCGACGCAGGGCTCTTCAAAATCAAGACGAGCAACATGGAAGGGGGTAACATCCAGGAATTCTTATCACTCGATGAGTCTTCTGAACCATCTGCTATCACAGTCACATCTGATAAGGTATATTGATAATGGATAAGGATTCTTTGTAGTATTCACGTTCTAGATTAGATAATAATCCCAGTGTTTTACACACACATCCCACCCATTTTGAATCTGGAGGGAAGAACTCTGGGTTTTTTTTTTGTGTAGATTATGAATTTCCATGATGATTTTACCACACATCCCCATTGAAATTGCTTTTCTCCTTTCTTTTGAAATGGTATCCTCCTTTTTTTTGTCTAGCAGGTTGGGAGGTTTTCTTACATATAATACCCAGTTCAAAGATAAGATAAATTTGTACATTAGCTGGCAACCAAATATATAGTGTATCAGACTGTTGCCTCTGAACGAGAGGGTTGGTGGTTTTAACCCCAACCATGACGTCAATTTCCTTCGGCAAGAAATTCATTCACATTGTGTTGCATTTAACCCTGGCGACATGAATGCTTTGCAATTGTATTACTTTTTTATATTGAATTTGAAAAGTCTTCGATCATTGTATGCAATGATCAAAATATTTGCCCATGTACTTGTAGATGATAATTTATCACCTGATAAAAAATAAAAGAGTGTACCTTTTGTCTTGATTCTAGGTGTTCTGGGCTGAGAATAATGACTTAGGAACAATCAAATATGTGCACAAGAATGATAAGGATCATGTCAACATTTTGAGAAGGAAAACACCAGGAGTTATGGAAATGTTCATATACAATCCTACGTCTCAAAGTAAGCTTCATTGTTTATGTACATGTAGATGTATTTTAGTATCTCAATGTCTAATCTTATTGCTAGTCTTCTGTTTAAAGGTATAGATTAGTAATGGTTGGGATGCAGAAATTAATATGAAACGAACTGATGCATTCACAAATTGCTTTACATGCCTACATGGAATTTGGAATTTGGAATTTATTCATTTGAACGTCATCGACATATACAGCCAACATGTAAATATAACTGTACAAAATTAGGAGAAGATTTTTGCACGTATTCTGGCGTATTTTACCTTGAGAATGGCAATCAGCACTTATTCCTACCACTGCCTACAGCGTGCTGAATGGATTGACAGGGCTTGAGCCGGCGTGATGGGAGAGACCGGGGGTATTGTCTGCAGTGTGTGAGTTTCCATTCATTTTGTATGTGGAGCGCTGTTGTGTTGGGAGCGCGACACCGTCGTCATTTTTTAGTTTGCAATAATTAAACCATTATGAGGGCACTTTAATTCAAGCAAACTATGAACATGCTCTGATTTGCTGTTGAAAAACTGTATTATGGTATTAATTTTACTGCAGCTTGCAAAGTACTTAAATTTCTGAAGCGCCATCTCTCCCAAAACTGATCTTTTGGTTTGATGATTATTACAGCTTTCTTCAATACCCAATTATATACGCAAAGCGTGCAACGCATTATGCTGAACATTCTAATTTTTAATCTGCTTGTATAAAATGTGTAATTTCTATGTTGGTAAATGTGTCAGTGTGAAGTAAAAATTCTGTAACTATGATTTGCTGGAGGTTCATTTCTTTTCACCTTAGTAGAGTAAGTAGAGATATTGCGGGTAGCCTATTATATTGTGAATTCATTTAATTTTATTATTTTGTTCCTGATAAAGGTAGCAAACAGTCCTATGGGAATGATTTTCTTTCCTCTGTTTGAACAAGACAATTCCTCTTATTCACTCTATTAACTTAGGAGGTCTGCATGATGTATTGGTACTAACACCAGACTAAAATGTTTGTGTAACAACTTGTTTTTGTGGATTTGTTTTTTGATAGGTGGTGAGAATGCTTGTGCGGATCAGAATGGCGGATGCCAGCAGTTGTGTCTACCTTTACCCAATCACGATAAGAAGTGTGCTTGTACGGCTGGGTACATCACATCACCTGATAGAATTACTTGTGATGGTAAGAAGTGTTGGAGAATGGAAAAGAGGAGGAGGAATCAAAGAAGAGTGGAGAGTGGAGGAGGAAGGGGAAGATGGGGGGAACTTGGAGTGAGAGGGAATCTGTTTTTTTCTACCCAACCATGATAGAAATTGTGCTTGTACATGTATGTCTAGGTACATCACCTCACCTGATATGATTATTTGGATGGTAAGAAGAAAGGGAGAAGGAAGAAGAGAAGGAGCATGGGGTGGGGATGGTATGGAGATGGGAGAGGGATTATCTCCTTTGCCGAACCACAATAGAAAGTGTGCTTGTATTGCAGGCTACATCACGTCACCTAATAGGATTACTTGTGAAGACGGGGGGGGGGGGGGGGGGGGGTGGATGTGTGAGAGGGATTGTCTATACCCAACCACTATGGGGAGTGCGCTTATACCGCAGGGTATATCACGTCACCTGATAGGATAACTTGTAATGAGAAGATGGGGCGGAGAAGAAAGAAGGAGACGGGGTACAGGGAGGAGCAGTCATGCTTCTCTCCACCAAACACTGAAAGACAATGTACTTATAGAGCAAGATATATTAACTCATTAGATATATGTTTGAGTGAAAAAGGGAGGGAGAAAAAAGAGGAATGCAAAGAAGAGGAAAGAGTGAAAGGATGGGAGGATCAGTGGAGAGGGGATGGCGGGTGGGGGAGGAGAAGCGATGTCTTTGTGTTTTTGTCTACAATACGTCACTTGATAGAATTGCGTGTTATGGTAAGGAGGGAAGGAGAATGAGGAAGTGGAGGAAGGATGAGGAGTATTGATGGAGAGAAAGGAGGGAGGAAGAAGGGGGAGGAGGAGGGAAGAAGACAAGCGGATGGGGGAGAGGCAGAGTGAGAGGAAGGGAGAAGGTGGTGGGGAGACGATGGATACAGGAAGGGTAAGGGTAGGAAGGGGTAGAAGGAATAGAAATGCCACTGTTTGAATGGATGCAAGTCGATGCAATGCGTCATGATCAATGTGTCCCAATGTAACAATGAAATAGAGCATTCCGTAAAGTATTCATTTCTCTCCTGGTTGTAGGTGTGAGTGAGTTTCTTCTGTACTCGACGGATGAGACAATCCGAGGCCTTTCACTCAACCAGTCTCTTGGTATTAAAGACATGTTGACTCCTATTACGGGCCATATGCTCTCAGTGGCCATAGACTTTCATGCAGGTGAGCTTTGCATTTTATATAACAATACATTTTAGGATGAAACAATTCAAAATAAATTCAAGATAAGATGAGATGATTGGAGGTCTTTCACTCAACCAGTCTCTTGGTATTAAAGACATACGACCATCACTGGCCGTATGCTGTCAGTGACCATAGACTTTAATGCAGGTGAGCTATGTATAAGATGATTTAAGATAAGAAAATATGAGACAATCAGAGGCCTTTCACTCAACCAGTATCTTGGTAGAAAAGACATGTTGACTCCTATCATGGGCCATATGCTCTCAGTAGCTAATAGACTTTCATGCAGGTGAGCTTTGCATTTTATTGAATAGTACATTATAGAGTTATAAATTTTAGATAACATAGGATGACACAACCAGTCTCTCTGTAGATCATGTAGACTCCAATCATGCGCCATATGCTCTCAGTTGCAATAGAGTTTCATCCAGGTGAGCTATGTATGAGATTATTTAAGATAAGATGAGATGAGATGATCACAGGTCTCAAGCAATCTCTAGAAACTATAAGATAGAATGAGTGTAGATTTAATTAGACATCTGTCTTGCGACTTCTCTTTAGAAATGTCACCAACATCAATATGAAAGTGTAAAATTGTCAAATCTCTCAGTATATATAGAACATTGTACTGAAATGTCAAATGTAAGAAGTTCCTTTTCAGACCTCCATTTGCCAAAAAGATCATCTTATTTTTTTGTCATTTGTCCTAAGATTGTTTTGTGTAGTAGAGTAAGTAGAATCGGCTTCTTTGTTGTGTTTTAGTTTAGATTCTCTTTCTCTCTGTCAACAGAATGTGACATTAAAGGCCATTCGACTTACTATTCCTCTAAATGTTTCACTAGTATGTTTATATATTTTTTTTTTCCGCAGCTGAAAATTTCATCTATTGGGTTGATACTGCTCTCTACACCTTGAATCGTATCAAGAGAGATCATACAGAGCGTCAAGTTTTATTAACTGCAACCAATAGCAGGATAGAAGGCATTGCAGTTGACTGGATCGCAGGTGACCAATTTTTCACTTAAAATACTTTCATTGATTGATGATGATAGCAAAGATAAGTTTTTAGATTCTACTAACTTTAAATTTTAAAAGCAAATTTCATCCCAATGTTTTTCTCAACCCCACTGATGTTGTTTGGTACTGTACTGCTTCCCTCTGTCTTTGATAGCTGCGAACCATAGATCTGATAACTATGTATATACAGTGTATTCAAAGCTGGGTTAGTACTTTTGAATCAATGACCCATCTTTCCTAGAAATGATTCAATTTTTTTTTAGAAGTTTGCAATCAAGGTGCAGTTAATCAGCATACACCAATCAAAAGGATTGTGCACAAATAAAATTGCACCTTTTGCAAGTGATTTGCAATTCATAGCAATATTCTGACTGATTGAATTATTGAGTCATTAAATGAATGGGTAGATTTATTGACTGTTGAAGGACGAGTGAATAAAAGAATATTATAATCAAAGGGATAAATGTATAAAGAAGGGACTTAATGATTGAATGATTGATTTATGAATAAATGAAGTAAAAAAGAAATAATATCAGAATGTTTTGCTTTCCTTTAGGCAACATGTATTGGACAGACCAGAGGAATGATGTAATTGAAGTCTCAAGAACAAATGGTTCATTCAGATATGTTCTCATCTCCGAAGGAATCGACAAACCCAGACCTATTGTAGTTCATCCAGTTAGAGGGTAAGATAGACATACAAAGTAATGTTAATCCATATGTTTTCAGTCAATTTCCGTTTAATGACATAGTACAAAAATTTAAAGATGTAAGAAAATATCCTTTTTAATTCTTTCTCCTCTCTCTTTATATGAATAGAGATACCAATCGTTCTGGAATATTCATTATAGGATTTAAGATAGGAATCACCTATAGCTAAGGGAGATGAAGCGTAAGGGATGGTACATGTATTATGCTCTGTTTTATATTGTTCAGTTGTTTAGTTATTCACATTCTAGATTCTATCCTGATATATATTCCGAAACAGTTGGTAGCCCTGGATAAATATGATGATAGATAATTGTGATTTTGTTTGAAGTCTTGAATAGTCAAAATTTGATATCTGTACCCCATTTAGATATCTAATCTGGGCCGACTGGGGGGCTGAACCAAAGATCGAGCGAGCCCTTCTCAATGGGCAGAACCGCACGGTGATTGTGAACAGCTCAACAACAATCTGGCCCAATGGTCTGGTGGTAGACTTTGAGACGGACATGCTTTACTGGTGTGATGCCAGGCTGAACTATATAGCGAGGGTGGACCTGGATGGGGGAAACTACCAGATTATATTCACTGATGATGAGCGAAGTGCAGACAGCATCAACGATCCATTTGCTATCACTATGAGTCAGCAGTACATCTACTTCACAGACAGGTGAGTTTGCACTGTGCATCTTTCTACCATTTCCTGTATTGCCAACTACTTTAGAATATCTATCAGATGAAAAATAAGCAGGCAGTATCACATATCTTATGAAACATTCAAGTAGATCTCTTGAAATAGCCAATCAGCAGAACCAAGCATTTCATAATGAAAGAAAGCATGGCAACATTAGATACAATGTATTTTGAACAGCCCATCATTTAAGAATTATCAATTTGCCTGATAATTCATCACATCAATATTTATATAATATTGGATGGCAATAAATGGAATACCAGGGAATATTGCACGAGTTAGGGCAATATTGGCCCAAACGAGTGCAATATTCCCGGTATTTCATGAAATGAAGCCATCCAATATAATTATTATTATCTTTACATATACCAGAAGGCTGGTCACTGCTTTGCGCAAGCGTAAAATTGAAGC
>BQKZ01010054.1:9721-20591 GCA_036244855.1 Temnopleurus reevesii | reverse complement strand
CCTCGCCTGGTCACGGTTTCTTGAAAAAAGACTCGGTTGACATTTTACGCGGGATTATGTGGTGCAAAGATTCAACCATGCTTTTCATGTCAGTTTTGGTTGCCTAGCACTCTTTCGATGGTCCCAAGTGGGAGAGTGTATGGAGGATAGAAAAGGACATTGTGGTGGGACATTGTATAGGGGAACAATGTTGAGTGCCGGGGGAGAGGATGCGAGCGGGAAAATGGAATGAATTTTGGCATTTTGTGTGTGTGCATGGCATTTTATAAGAATCAAGTTAAATAGCGATAATTGTGATGCTCATGTTATGGCCATTATGATGAGTTTGTTGATGATGATGATGAGGAAGATGGTGATGGGAGGAGGATGGTGGTGGTGGTGACGATGATAATGATGATGAAAATAAGGATGATGATGATAATTATGATGATAATGATAATGATGATAATGATGACGATGACGATAATAATGGAAATGATGATATTGATAATTATCATGGTGATGATGACGATGTTGGTAATGATGATGTGGAGGATTGCCCGGGTGATGATGGCCTATAAATACAAAAAGATGACAAAAATTATTCTATATCGTGAGGTTAGGCGTTATTTTTCAAAATTCGATAGTTCACTGAGAAACGCAAACCGTGCCAACTGAGACACTTACAAGAGCTGTCAAATGAACCTTTTATAATTGATTTCCTCCGTATATGCCTAAATAAATAAACACAGTCGCTTCTCCACAGTGCGCGTGCGAGACACCAAACACCAATCAAACATCACATCGAAACATTGGTCTCAATTCGTCGCCATTTTGTTGACTCAATCAATCGATCAAAATTGACTTTTGTCTTCGCTTTATTGATCTACAAGGGATGCTGAAATATCATGATAACGACTCATGATAGTCTGAAAACACAAACCAATTTATGAGAATTAAATCAATGATGCTCGTAATATTCTACTTATGATGAATATGATGATGGTGGTGGTGGTGGTGGTGATGATGATGATGATGATGATGAAGACCAAAATTAACTTTTGTCGTCCCTTTATTGTTCTACAAGGGATGCTGAAATGTCATATCTGGGTGCACAAACCAATTTCTCGCAATTTAATCAATGATGAACATCCTACTATACTCTCTATGATGAAGATGATGGAGGTGGTGGTGGTGAGATGATGATGATGGTGATGATGATGATGATGATGATGATGATGATGATGATGATGATGATGATGATGATGATATTGATGATGATGATGATGAGGATGATGATGATGATGATGATGATGATGGTGACGGCGTTGGTGGCGATGAGGATGAGGATGATGATGGTGGTGTTGGTGTTGAGGTAATGATGATGATAGTGCTATTGACGATATGGTAACTTTAATGATAACAATGATAATGATATTAATATAATAGATATAATAATAATAATAATGGTAATGATAATAAAGATAACAACAGCAACAAAGACAAAGTCAGCGACAAGAGCAACGGTAGTTTTGTCGGATATACATCCGTTTTTATCTTCATGTTACCTAGATTTGATTTTTCATGCTGTATCATTTCTCAATAATGTGTGGCTATGTTACAATATTCTACATTCTTTTTAGCGTACATACATCTTATTCTGTAATCATTTAAAAGAATGAATTTAAAGTTCCTCCCAACCATTTTCGCACTGTTCTCAATCGATTTAGTTATTCTATCTTTCAAATTCTCCAAAATAACGTACGCCCCTTTTGCATTTTCCACTAAATAGAATGCTCGAAATGGAAATTGTTAAAAAAAAACCCGAAAGCAATAAATATGCCTATATATGAATTAAATTGAAACATTTGGTTCACCCAAACAATTATGGAAAATTGACATTTGTCTTCTGTTTATTGATCTAAATTGTTCACGGGAGATGCCGAAATGCTATGAAGACGGACAACTAGATTACAAGCTCAGACCCTATTCTGGTATGTAATAAGTAGTGCATCTCTGAAACGATGTCCAGTAGCACTACATACTACGCAGTAAAAAGAAGAAGAAGAAGAAGAAAAAGATTCCCAAGATGTGTTCGAAAATGTATCAGTGACCTATTTACCTGGAAATGGGGGTTTTAATGTTTATCATACATTGGTATTTGATAGCACATGGGTCCGATTTTATGAAGATTTTCTTTATGTCTTTTCTGTCAATGCATATACATTATCATTCGCGAAAACTGTTAGTTCCCTTTTATTGTTTCATGCTTGTCAGCCTACCGGGTGGAAGTAAAAATCCATTTTGGCTTGTCAGATAATTATTTCAATACTCCCCTCCCCTGCCCCCTCCACCCCTGTTTAAATTAATACTGTTTCCTTTATCATATATTATATCGCCAATAATACCATTAGAGTCAATTGAATTGAATTGAATTGAATTGAATTGAATTCGATTCAATTTATCACAGGGGCTTGGCTAAAACTTTTTTGATGTTGCCCCGTATATACACTGCATTGGTGCTAAATCAACACCCTTGGTTTTTTTTTTTTTTTTTTTTTTTTTTTTTTTTTTTTTTGGGGGGTGGCTATGTATAGACTTCCTTTCCTACGCAGCTGATTTTTCTCAAAGGTGACCTCCACTTTGGGTCTGTTTTCGCAAACTAACATGTTTCAGTAGCAAACCCGTCGAATGCCAGTGGTAAGTTTACCATGGTGACGGCCACCCCTCTCAGATATTACTATGTAATGGCCTTTTATTGATAAAATGGGGCATTTCCTATACACATTCAGTCTCTTTTATTCTTTTCGCGAATCTGAAGAAATGGGAATCATTAATTGTATTTCTATTTGTGGTAATGATATTGAATGCATGATGTTAGCGATTTCTAATAGTACTAAATTTCAACAATTTCACTATTATTACATGAGAATAATTCACTCAATTGTCTAAAAGGATAAGCGAGTGTTTAATTTTTTTATTTAAAACAATTGTTCTCATAACAATAGAAACCGAATTTGAAATTAGTGTTCAAGATGATTCTTTCCAATAAAAAAATAAACATGGATAATTGACAAAGAAATCATACATTTAAGCAAAAACTGACATTTTGTTCATTTATCTGAAAGAGGAAGAAATGTGAAGTATGATACACAGAGTCCTACAATACGTGACAGTTGCATTTTTTCTTCTAATCTTTCTTCATCCACTCAGAGTGAGAGCACAATAATTCTAGGGGTTTATTTCCTTTTAAATGTAATGCTCGCCTTTAAATGTTCTAAAGCAGAAAATTCCTTTGAAAATACACTTGGTCTATTAAAAATCTCTAGAGTAGAGCTTCCAGTCAATTATTATTTATTCATCTCTATGTATTATTATCATGCATTTCTTTCTCATTTGATTTGCATATTGATTTTGTGCTTGTAATTTGATTTATTATTTTTATATGGAAAATAAACACAACAACAACAGCCGTTGATAGTGCACAGGGTTCTTTCTCACCTTTTGCAGTTGAAGACTTTTTCTTCCATTTTTTTGTCAAACCATCTATAACTACCCCCTCCCCCCATTTTAAAATGACTTCTTTACTTGCAATCGTACCCTGGATCATATGCTGTGCATAGAAGCATTGTTACCTACCACTACCAGGTTCTAACTCATTTAGGAAAATTTGGCTGCAATTATTTCCAATCATCTGGGGTATATTAAACATTAACGACCGTTCGACCTTCATCTGAATTCGATAAATAATATAAGCCGTGCCTCCCCCGATCATGATATCTGTAATACAACACAATAATACTTCGATTTCTGCAATAAATATTGTTACCATGGATTCTATTATATGATTCATGACATCTGATAACTTAACAGAGTACGTTACCATGGCAACCAATACAATACCTTGCTAGATTCAGTCCAACAGATCGTGTATATCAACAATAATGAGTGATATTAGACAAAATAATCGTTTTTTAATAATCATTGTAATTGCTAAGTTACTAGCTATCGAGATGATAATCACATGATATGCATGGCCCGCTGGGAGAACAGTTCGGAGAAACTGATGTGACTGTACATTGGAAACACTTAAAGACACTATCACACATTAATATTTTGTTATCTAAGAAATAATCAAATCAAGTTGTCTGACCTACAGTATGTTATTACATTAAGATCGATGAAAAAGCAACAAAGAATGGAAAAAGGAGGAAATTATACAGGCACTGTCAATATTATAATGTATACATCAAAATTGAATAAATTATACCACTGTCGCTTTATTACCATGATTACTGCACAGTGTGTCTACGGAGGTCATATTTTTAATTTTACCTTTTTTTCAGCACTAAACGCTAATGTTGAAGAATAATATTTTCACAGCTTAGTTTATGTCCAATATCAATCATTTAGGATCTGGCATTTGATATTATTTTAAAGAAAATAATGCTGAGATCTATCTCGGTATTCATAATCGTGATAATTTAAAACATCATTAAAGTGATAGAAAAAACAGTGTTGAATTTAATTAATTCAAATTAGGTATTTCGGTGTGAAAAAAAACAATCCAAAGCTACAGGTTTAATTCCATTTTGTGCTAAATCTATTCATCATTGATATTGCTTAAATATTTGCTGTTGTTCTACATTATAATACTGATTTGGTTTCTTCCGTGAACATGGCTAAATAGGAAGTTTCATGTGATAAATAAGGAGAAAAATAAACTATTGTTAGCATCATAATATACTTACTAAACAAAATTACGCACCACTCCTTGAAATATTGCAATTTTGATGTTTATGCAATTCAAACATTAATATAAAGCCTTATATCATTTCGCAAATGGCTAATGAAAGCGAAGCTCGAATTGAGTAGAAAATCTATTGGTGAAAATACAAAAATCATATTTCAAGGTTCTTAGTTATATCGAGTATTTAGCTCAAAAGACATTTTAGATAATCAGTTAGCTCGGTCGATAGTTATAGCAAGTTTATCATCAAGTCAGTAAATAGTAATGATTTTGAAACTTATGAAACAAAATATTCGACCGTTCAATCGCTCCCCCCCCCCCCCCCCTCTGCCATCTACAAATCTACTGCTACATAATGATGAATTGCGATTTGCAAATAGTATATAAAGGTCATGCGAAATGTTTAATTGAGTACTTTAATAGGTCACTCGGCAACGAAATTATTGGGTTTAATTCCATTATGTGATTATACCATGATATGAAACATGTAATGATACATCGTCTCATGGCGCGGTGCTTGATACTTGAAAATTAAAGAACCATGAAGTATCAAGTAAATTGCCGTAAAACAACATATCACAGTGGGTTTCACTGTTTGAAAATTGATCTTGAGGTACGGACGACTATTCGAGTAGTGTGCGGTGACCTTAAAACTTATTCATTCAAAAGTGATTTTTGTTTCATTACTTTGTACTTCAGTACTCCAATTAATTTGCTCTGAGTGTATTGTTCATCTAATTAGGATGGAAAGTGCGCTATAAAATCCGTGTACAATTTATTATCAAAATACTACTGAAATGCATAATTCACGGACATCGCCCTCGTGGCATCGGGAGTACACATCCTGTAACGTAACATATTTTATTCTAAAATGATTGAAAGAGCCAAATGTAAAAAGAAAATCACTCTAATTTGACTCTTTCATTGAATCTGAGATTTTCAATTATTCTATAATAGAGTATAATTTTCGACCCTAGCACTTGCACACGATCATGTAATAGATTGATTAATTCATACATTCCTATGATTGTTTACCAACATCCCTAGTTGAGGCTCTTGCTCCTNCCCCTAAAATTATACTGAAATCAAATCTCGAGATCCCATGGGGCTTGTCAGAACAAGCAATAGTTCCTCTATGTATACATGTGAAAAGAAAAGCCCAGATATGCACCATTGATTTTATATCATTTTTTTTTTTTTATAATTTAAAAATCTTTGGTACGGGGTAACATGACAAAACATAGTGGTCACCTGACACAATTAGTGGCGTGCGGTCTTCAACCGATAGATCAGTTTTGGGAGAGATGGCGCTTCAGATATTTAACTACTGCGTGAGCTGCAGTTAAAGTATTACAATGATGCAGTTTTTCAATGGCAAATGAGAGCATGTTCATAGTTTATTTGGATAAGAGTGATCAAGAAATTGAAGAACTATGAATTACCGCAAAATAGAAAATGACGACAGCATCGCTCTCCGCAACACAGAATGCTTCACGTACAAAATGAATGCGAACTCACACACCGCAGACCATACTGTGCGATTGGGCCTCCGTGCAAATCATTTAGCGCACCGTATAGGAATAACGAGTTATTGGCATGTTCGAAGTAAAATACGACAGAACGTGCGAAATTCCTCTCCTAATTTCGTACACGGGTACATAGGCATGTAAAGCAACTTGTGAATACATATCAGCTTGTTTCACATCACTTTCTGCATCCCGACCATTACGAATCTATACCTTTAAGACCCATTTTGCAAATGCTGAAACATGTAATGATACGTCGTCTCACGGCGAGGTACTTAATACTTGAAATTGAAGAACTTTAAAGTATCAAGTAAATCTCCGCAAAATAACATATCATAGTATGTTTAACTGTTTGAAAATTGTTCTTGAGGTATACATGGTAAATACGTATGACTAAAAGTCGTGTAGTGTGCGGTGGCCTTAAAACTTATTCATTCAAAGGTGAGTTTTATTTCATTACTTTGTATTTCATTACTCCAATTAATTTGCTCTGAGTGCCTTGATCATCTAATTCGGATGGAAAGTGCGCTATATAATATCCGTGTACAATTTATTATCAACATACTGCTGAAATGCATAATTCATGGACATTTCCCTCGTGGCATCGGGAGTACACATCCTGTAACGNCAAATAGTATATAAAGGTCATGCGAAATGTTTAATTGAGTACTTTAATAGGTCACTCGGCAACGTAATTATTGGGTTTAATTCCATTATGTGATTATACCATGATATGAAACATGTAATGATACATCGTCTCATGGCGCGGTGCTTGATACTTGAAAATTAAAGAACCATGAAGTATCAAGTAAATTGCCGTAAAACAACATATCACAGTGGGTTTCACTGTTTGAAAATTGATCTTGAGGTACGGACGACTATTCGAGTAGTGTGCGGTGACCTTAAAACTTATTCATTCAAAAGTGATTTTTGTTTCATTACTTTGTACTTCAGTACTCCAATTAATTTGCTCTGAGTGTATTGTTCATCTAATTAGGATGGAAAGTGCGCTATAAAATCCGTGTACAATTTATTATCAAAATACTACTGAAATGCATAATTCACGGACATCGCCCTCGTGGCATCGGGAGTACACATCCTGTAACGTAACATATTTTATTCTAAAATGATTGAAAGAGCCAAATGTAAAAAAAAAATCACTCTAATTTGACTCTTTCACTGAATCTGAGATTTTCAATTATTTTATAATAGAGTATGATTTTCGTCCCTAGCACTTGCACACGATCATGTAATAAATTGATTAATTCATACATCCCTATAATTGTTTACCAACAGCCCTAGTTGAGGCTCTTGCTCCTTCAGACTAACCACTCTTCGATCATGGCTTCAACAGGTCAAGTCGCTATAGGAAAAACTCTAATAATTTGTGTTATATTACCTCAGTAAAATGAAAAAATATATCAAATCAAACGAATTAAATTCAACACTGGTGTTTCACTATCGCTGTATTTTGATATTATAATCTTTATATGCGCTGCAAAAATCTCGGTGTCAATTTAACACCGACTCAATGTTTAGACGATGCAAAAATAAAAACATTATTACAACAACACAAGCGAAACATTATATTGAATAAATTGATTGAACAACTAAACGGAATGAAATGCATTTGCTTTTTGTCACACTGAATCATATCAAAAGGAAAAAAAAAACATTAGAATCAATTTCATTTGGCACCGCTGCTTTTCTGGTGTAAAACATTTTAAACATCGAGTCGGTGTTAAATCTTACACCGTGTTTTTTGCAGTGTATATACTCATGGTAACAACGATCAAGGCTGATAGTAATTCTGATCCAAACTATATTCCCTCTGTTGCTATAGAAACTCAGTCAATTCTTCAATATTTTATTAGCAATATAGATAACAGATATGATATGTCAATAAAGTATGGTGGAGAGTCGGTTGGAATAAGTAGGCAGTTAGTAAATGTTATATATCCACTGGCAGTTTTGTCAGTAACTAGGAATGCATTATTACATGTAATGGTGATGGTGATGGTTGTGGTTGCGGTGGTGGTGGAAGTGGTGGTAGTAGTGGTGGTGATTTTGATGCGGGTGGCCATGATGTTGCTGTTGTTGTTGACGATGATGATGGTGAAGGTCGTGGTGGTGGTGGTAATGATAATTGGGGTTGTGCTGGATGTTGGTGTGATGGTAGTCAGGTTGTGGTGTGCATGGTCGTGAAAGTGATGATAATGACGGTTGTTCAGTTAATTTCAGCTGAGTTCCTTTCATTTACTACATAAACAAAGAAAACAATCAATCAGTAATAATACAGGCGTACATTGAATAAATGCACATCATAGAGATACGAACAACAGTGGAGTGAAAATAAGATGTATCCATTTGAAGGGTCTATCAGCGTAGTCCCATTAGAATTGCCGCGTAAATGTAAAAGAAAATATAAATGAGGAAATTAGATTATGAACATGATACAAAATACTTCAAGTACTACTGGTATCAGTTCTTGAACCGAATGGTCGTAAGATTATCAAACATTAATTTTTTTCTTATCTTGGTGAAACAACGTCCAGGAAGTAGGAATCTGAGAGGAATGGAAACATTCAGTGAAAAAGAAAGGGAAAATAGAAAGCATAAATGACAGAGGACGAGATACAGAGAGATGGATAGAGTGAAGGAGGGGGGGGGGGGGGGTTGTAGGTGGTGGTGGTGGTGGTGGTGGTGGTGGTGATCGATAGGATGTTCAAACTAAGTTGTGCTTTATAAAAGGACCCTGAGTAATTATACATAATATACATCTAAGTAACGAGACAGTACAAAATTATAAAGCAATTAATCAACGAAACGGAAAATGCCACTGCAATACAACAGAGTATCTCTACATAACAGTATTAGTCATCTCCCTGAAAAAATTAGAACATTTGGATACAAGTACCATCGATATAACATGGAACAAGCCACTAGAAATGTTCCAAAATACAACATCGTATTGAGAACGCATCAAGGGTAGATTCTAGTTTTACCATCAATAAACTGTATTATCAAAGATACATTATGTACAACTCACCCATTTACCTAATGAGAGATATTCCCCACGGGCTTTGACCAATCAGTGCTGTTTTCAATTCGGCCAATGCGGTTGCTTTAGCCCGATTTAATCATGTTAATATGTACCGTATATATACGTTCATATTTCATTGAGGCAAACCAGATTGAATTGGGTTACACCGTGTAACCATATAGGTTCTGATGATTTACCATGTATGTTATATCATATTTCGTACGTTTAACCGAAATACTATCACATTATTCATTTAGCCTAATTACGCTCCATTAAAGGTACTGATTCTTAACATGTACATATTTCAAAAGTTTTGGAGTATAATAAATGTACATGTATTTTCTAATGGAAACATTCATTCCATAATATAAATATTGAACTTTTCGCAATAAATTTATTTATCATTAGATAATGATGGATGTGATGATGAAAAGAAGAAAAGGGTGAAAAGTATGAGGAGAAGAAGAGGAAAAAGACGAAGAAGAAAGAGAGAAAAAGACAAAAGATTAAGACGAAGAAGAAAAAAAGGCGATGTTGATAACGGTAATGACAACGATAAATGTTATCATAATGATGATGATGATTCTGGAAATGTTGATTTTCGTTCGTCATTTCGATTCAATTACAAACAAATCTACATTTGCTAGAAACGATATTCGTGGTTCTGACGCTCGCTTTGATTTTTAATTGTAGGCCGTAGGTTCGAATCCTACGCATGGCGCTAATTTCCTTCAGGAAGAGATTTATTCATATTGTACTAGCTACACTCTAGCCAGGTGTGATTGGGGTCTGGTAAAATCAGCATTGGGCACCTTGAGGATCCCTGCTGGAATGCTCTAAGGGAGTAAAAAAATCATGCATGCATTGTATACTTGCATGCCTGAATCCAAAATACCGGGGTGATAATAGCTCTTATGGCAGGGCTCATTGCAGAGAGAATATATTGCAAAATTGATGCGGGTACCCTGCGTAAATAAGGCGCATTATATTGTTGTTATTATTGGTATTATCAATGCTATTTTATTATGATTATTATTATTATTATTCTCATCATTATTATCATTGTTATAGCAATCATTTTGTCATGATATTATCGTTACTATCATCATCATTACTGTTATTATCCATCTTCAAAATTTACATAAATTATGGACTTTTTGTCTAAATCCCTCATTGCAATTGAAACAAACAAATTGAATCTATTTTCTGTTTCTGAACATAAGTTCTTGCATATTCATGCATACACCAAACCCAGATGATGATTATTGTTATTATCATTATTAATGATGATGATAACAATACTGATTTATTGTTATCATCATCATTATCACCATCATCGTCATCATTGATCTTTAGTTTAAATCGCTTGTCACTAGTTGGAGCTCTAACAAAACTAGGTATGTTTTCTGTTTCTGTACATGCATATCCATGCATACTCTCAACCCAGATGTACATATGTATATCGCCTTTATAATCTCAATGCCACACACGTGTATCTGACATGTGTATCCCTTGGACCAATGTAATCCGTCCCCCCCCCCCCCCAAAAAAAAAAAAAAAAAAAAAAAAAAA
>BQKZ01010053.1:0-12221 GCA_036244855.1 Temnopleurus reevesii | reverse complement strand
GGGGGGGGGGGGGGGGCACCAAAGCACAAAACCTGTCAGTCATGTCTTGAATGCGCTCTCTTTCTACCACCTCTCAAGTCCCTCTCCTCTCTCTCTTTCCCACTTTCTCTCACTTCTCTCCCTCTCTAACTAATAACCAACAATCCCTGCCTCTTTATTTCACAACCACCCATCTCCGACCTGTATTTGTTTGGCCTCCTTACCTCTTCGCCAACATCCTTTCACCACCCCTCTCTCCTGCCTTCGAACTCTCGACCCAACCAATGTTTGACTTCAAATAGTGTCATATGCAATGTCGCCCTCAGAGGACAAAAACAAGAAAGTGCAGTGTTGGAACTATATCATACACAGAAATGAGCATGATCACAGACCAGTGAATAGGAGCATATTGTTAAAATATGTTCATTAAGAATATTCAGAAGTAATTGACACCTTTGGGTCAAATCATTTTCAGCAGGGATACTGCTGAAAATTGTTTTGAAATCATACTATCTGCTCATGGAAAAATATCATACCCTTTTAGTTTAACATGAAATCAAACGTTTGACGTCATACTCTAGACGAGACAGATGCAGATTTATGTCACTAACATTTGTCCCTGAAAATATTTGACAAATAATAATATAGGTACATGTAATTTATAGAGCGCACTTATCCACTCTGCAAAATGTTCAAGGCGCTTTTGTAGTAACATTACCTTGAATTTAGATGTCACAATCCTAGTGCCAAAGCATTTTAAGGAATAGGTATTCCTGCCAGGTATCCATTTACCCACCCGAGTTGAGTGCAGCACAATGTGGATAAATTTCTTGCGGAAGGAAATTAACACCATGCATGGGGCTCAAACTGCGACCCTCTGGTTAAAAGGGTATGTTGCTAGAAAGTTGCAATTGATCGGCTCCAGCCAATCAAAATCAGTGTTTGTGTAAATGAAAATGTGTGTTTCACCAAGGGATTATCATAATTCCTTGGTTTCACTGGCAAATAATTTTCTGTTTACTTGCAATCAAATGCAACTTTCTTGCAACATCCCTGAGAGCAATTTCAGAGACAAGATATTCTGATAAAGTTTCATGGGGATAAAATGATTTATGCTGAAACCATTTTCCCATTTTTATCACAAGCTTTTATGTTCCAAATATTTGCTTGGCACAGGACAACAAAATTTGCACACCAAGTTTTTCATTATGGGTTATACAGCATTTAATATATAATGATATGACAGTCATGATCTTTAATTCACATTCATATCAGATAGAATTTGAAGGTGCCTGTCATAAAATTTATATTCCAACATTTTCTTATCTTATTCTAAGTACTATGGTGAAAAAAATTACCATAAATTGGCTCCATATGAGCAGAGGAACAAAAAAAGAGATACAGGGTATTGTTTATTTCTACAGGTCACTGTTGGACCAATTTTTTGGGATATTGGGAAGAAACTTTGTGTAGATTGTAACCGCTCTAATCGTTTATGGGCGCTCATAATCATTTGGAACACCATGTCATTGGATAGGTACCAACTGTTACCAATGCTTTTCCATATTTTGAATCTATTACACATGATAAGAGGGTACACACATGAATTGATATTAGTTATCAATTCTGAAGAGAAGAAAACTGCAACTGCACTCAACCTAGGTGAGGTAAATGGGGACGGAAGGAAGAAATTCCTTGTAATGCGGAGAGCCTTAATTGCTGCCAGCTAGAGCCGGGTAATAGTGAGTGTAAAGCTTTCAGCGCCATGAGCACCGATAAGGTGGACCTGTGCGCTATACAAGTATAGCCACCATCATTATTATTATTATTATTATCATTACACCTGTTTCTCCCAAGCAAACATTTTATTGTCCACTGAGGGAGTTTTTTTTTCAAATTTCTTATCAGAAAGTTTTCAAACCTTAATTTTTGCAACATACAGATACAACCCAAATTCCCTTACACAATTTTACCCAAACTCCACCCCTAAATGAGATGTATTTAAAAAAAGCCACATAGGATTATCTTAAATTATCAGATCTTGCTTCACTCCAAATCTCAATAAAACTGGACAAATACCTTTTTAATTATTAGGATACTTTACCTCCCAAAATTGATTTTTAGTAATTGGTCGAAGAAATTGAGGGTGCATTTATGTTCAAATGCATTTCATGTGTAGAAAAATCCAAAGGATATTCCAGACCTAGTTTACATAGGAAATTCATCAGATTTGGTTTAAGAGGTTATTTGTATATACTTAATAATGATTAAGTTTCATTTCATATTTTAAAAAGAAAAAATTAAAACTCCACCCCACCTTAAATTGTATTACAGAATTACTTGTACTGTTTTTTCTGTCTCTTTTGTTACATTTTCAGATTGTTTCCCCCTTTAATCACTCGTAAAAAAGGCTACAATAATGGAAATCTATCAATTAAAAAACGGAAATCATATAAAAAAGAGAGAGATTGAAAAATAGATTACTGCACTCTAATTTCTTCAGAAGAAAACTTTTTTTTCAGTAAAGATTATAATACTGAACGATCATTGTTCCACCTGTAGTATACCAAATATTCATAAGATAAAAGTTGTCAGTTAAAAATGTTGTTATCTTCTAAAAAAAATGTAAATTCTATTAAAACTACATGATCAGAAAAGTAAGTAAGCAAAATCATTGACTTACATTAATGATTTATGTATCACATGATATGTAATATCATATATATATATCATATGATATATATATGATATTACATATCAAATATGATATATAATGGTCCTCACAAAATTTGAATAAAAGCAGAAAAATCTGATAAACGTTTTAATCTATAAAGTAACTTATAAGGCAAAGATGCCTTGAGTTTAGTCCTCCAACATCACTTATCTCCTTCTCCCTATTCTTGTTTTAGTGTATGTCTTTTTGTTCTTCCGATGTCCATTGTTCAAGTCAGACATTCCTGCTTTTGGAGCATCAGGGCGTTAATTTCCTTCAGCAAGAAATTCACCCACATTGTGCTGCACTCAACCCAGGTGAGGTGAATGGGTACCTGGCAGGAATCTTTATTCATTGAAATGCCATGTGCGCTGGTGGCTGCCGGGCTAAAGCCAGGGTAATAAATGCAAAGCGCCTTNGTAGTTACAAATTGGCCAAAAATATAACTATTTTGAAAATCTTAACATATTTTTCAAATATTCATAACTTTTTTATTTGTTGTCCGTTTTCTCTCAAACCTTTTTTCATCTGTTTGTCTGATTTTTGCGCTTTGAATCAGAGCAAGAAATTCTTGGTCTGGAGTCCTCCTTTAATAATGATAATGAACGGCTTTTTTATAGCGCTTATCAATTCATGAGAATTCCCTAAGCGCTCTACAATTGCTTGTAGCCCGGCAGCCACCATGCAGCGCACTTTGCGTTTCAAAGAATTCCTACCAGGTACCCATTCACCTCACCTGGGTGGGTTGAGTGCAGCACAATGTGGATGAATTTCTTGCTGAAGGAAATTAATGCCATGGTTCCAATAGAACTGGACAAATAATTTTTTAGTTATTAGATTCTTTAACTCCCAAAATTGATTTTTAGTAATTGGTCGAAGAAGTTGAGGGTGCATATATGTTCAAATGCATTTCATGTGTAGAAAAATGCAAAGGATATTTGTATCTGAAAGCTTTTACATGAAAATAGTGATTGAGTTTCATTTGATATTAAAAAAAATCCCCTCCCCACGTTTGATTGCATGGCAAAATTACTTTAACTTATTTTCCTGTCTCTTTTCATACATTTTTGGAAGAGGTTTTGCCCTTTAATTGCTATAACAAAAAGCTAAAATCATGGAAACCCATCAATTAAAAAACATAAATCATTAAAAAAAAAGGGAGAGATTGAAAAACAAATTTCTGCACGCCTATTTCTTCTTAAGAAAACCTTTTTTTTTTCAGTAGAGATCATAATACTGAACAATGATTGTTCCACGTGAAGTATACTGCATATTCAAAATATAAAAGTCGTCAGTTAAAATATAATCTTCTAAAAACATGCAAATTCTATTATAACGACATGATCTAATAATGCCTCCAGCACAATCTAACGGTGGTGGAGGCATACAAATTAAGTATCAATAATATTTACTTACATTACTGATTTATATATCTCATGACGTATAATGTTCCTCGATTATTATTCAGGTATTCCAATATCCCCAAAACTTAAGTTCAATAAAAGCCAATAGAAAATCAAAAATTTCAACTAAGTCTTATGCCAAAGGGCAAAGATGCTTTGAGTTTTACAAACATAATCAAAGTTCTTCATCATCACCTTTCTCCCTCTCCCTATTCTAATTTCAGTGTATGTCTTTTTGTTCTTCGGATTTCCATTGTTCATACCCAAACATGATTTTGGAACATTGCATGTTTGTGAGTGAATGACAGGTTCTCCTAAGCACCCTCTTGTAGCCATAACAGAAACTTTTAAAAAGTCCAGGTCCTGATCAATGAGACTTTTCAAAATCCACCATCACGTCTCCTCTTCTTGTTGCTCTTGTTTTAGCTTGTTCTTCAGATGTTCGTTGATTGTTGCAAAAGGGTTTTTCTTGAATGCAGAATGTTTTAGAACTTCCTGAAATCTTGCACTCTCTTCAAGCCTGGAATAAAGAGGGGTCAAAGCAAGAAAAGTGTCAGCTCTTAAGCAAATTCACCGAATTTCAGACCTTTCCACACGCTAGCAAGATGTAATTTTCAAGTTTTGTATGGCTATTGCAAAGAAGTCTATGGGCATTCTAATGAGAAGAAATTTTAACGAATTTATGGTCCTGAAATTTGTGAAAATAAAACCCAAGCGAACATTTGTGAAGCTATTTTTACTCTAACTTTTTTGGTGTGTATGCATAGAAAGATGGGATTCATTTGTATATGTACAACCACATACCAGTCGGCCGAAATCTGCAATAAATGTATGCAATAAAAGCATAAGTGTACATCATCGTCATGTACATAAAACTGAAACTGAAGCTGGCTTTTGGCCACTGCCAAATTTTTTGTTTTTTTGTGCCTGACAACATGAAATCATTATGAATTTACACATCTAATTAATTGGAGTACATTTAATTTATTTCTCATTTGTAAGACGCACACTATCACCCCTGAGAAAGGCGAGTTCTGGTTGGGTCCTTCATCAAACTGTAACAAAAACGAATAACAAAAGCCATATGTGCGTCTGGAAGACAGTCAAAATGCCCAAATGGTGCGTCATCCATCAATGTAAATTTGACAGGGGTGTCCATCATATGATCATTCACAATTAGACGAACATGTGTGTCTTGGGTGCATCCTGGCAAAGCAAAACTAGATGCATGTTCAACCAAGGACTCACCATTCTCGGGAGTGGTAGGGTGGGTCTAAAGCCCCAGTCACATATGGCCCTGGACGCAACACAATTCAGCATGACTCTTTGTTTGCGGGCAGCTAACTGTGAGGTAAACAAAGAGTCGTGTTGAATCATGTTGCTTCCGGGCTTTTATGTGACTGGGGCCTAGCAACTGACAAGTGTATAAATTTGAAAAGTATGAAGCAATTTATTTCCTTGTTCATCATTCCTTGTTCATCACAAAAATGTTCCCTTCTGTGGCTCACATACACAACATGGCCACTTTTTGCAGAAAATAACGAAGGTTAATACCTTGTGATAGAATTAGCCAATCAAAGGCAATGTTTGTTTTATATTTAGTTTCATTACACCCAAAACCAAATCCGCTTTATAGCCACTCCCTTATCAAATACTTACATCATCTTCTGCTTGTCTTTCGTTTTGAGTGTGGATCTAGATTTCTTCAATGGCGCCTTGTTCCTACAATAAAGAGAAAAATAGTTTGTCGAATTCTCATGCAAATTGTACACAAATTACATAATAAATAGGCCAGCGCGACAACCTAAAGAACATGTCCATA
Source organism: Temnopleurus reevesii (assembly GCA_036244855.1). Lineage (NCBI taxonomy): Eukaryota > Metazoa > Echinodermata > Echinoidea > Temnopleuroida > Temnopleuridae > Temnopleurus > Temnopleurus reevesii. The sequence continues at coordinate 6,304 of BQKZ01010053.1, read as the reverse complement.
TGAGAGCCGCTCCTACAGTTGTATTGGTGCATTTGGGCAAGCATGCACTTATAACAATGTTAAATAACATATAACCACAATAAAAGTTGGTGTAACTGAGGTCAGAGCAACCTTCGTCATGAAGTATTTACAACTTGACTCTACTTGGAAAAAAACTTGTGTTTTGACACTTCTTCAAAACCAAGATTAAATATCTTGCTTAACAATATTCACCAGATATTTGATTATTTGTTGTTCAGATCGTTCAGATGTATTCAAATAGATTTGGAAAGGTTTCGTTACCGGCTAATTTTAGTACAGTGGAACCTCATTATAAAGAGGGCGGTTATAGCAAGATACCTGTTATAACAAGGTGATTTTGTTTGTCCCAGCTCTTTATATTTCTTTGTTTTTTACCCTGATATCGTGAGGAACCTGATATAAGTAATTTTCATGGTCCCAAGGACTTCGTTATAAAGAGGTTTCACTGTATACATTTCCTTTACCTTCCCATGCCACGATACACTCTTTGGTCTATGAATCATGATTTAATTATCAAAAACAAAAATAAATAGCTTGCTCCAACAATACTTACCCAGTGTTGAAATTGTTTGGACTATACTAGGGACCAATCCTTAGAATTTTAGAGAGTTCTAGATGGGCCTCATTGGTGTATCATTTAATACAAATTATGTTTCTTCTCCCCACAAATCATACATTCAAGCAAAGATACACTTTTTGGTCTACTATTTAGTGATTCACTTTTCAAAATACAAAAAAAGCATGCTCCAACAATATTTACCCATTGTTCACATTGCTTGATGTATACTGGGGACCGATCCTTAGAATTTCAGAGAATTCTGTGAGGGCTTCATTTGTGTACTATTTAATATAATTCTTTATCCCCCAAAACATGCATCCATCAAAGCTACATAACAGTTTGGACTATGATTCATGACATAATACACATCTTTAAAAACAAAGATAAATAACTTGCTAAATGTCATCTACCTTGTTGGATGGTACATACTGGGCTCGGATAATTAGAACTTTAAAGAAATCTGGAAGTGCTTTGATGATCATTTTGTAAATACAAATCTTTTTCCTCAGGAGTAATCCATGTGGATGTAGACCACATTTTGATCTTTGATTAAATGAGTCATGAAAGAATTGATATACCTTCAAAAGCAACAACATATAACTTTTAAAATATTTACCCGGTGTTCACATTGCTTGGAGTGTACTGGGGACCGATCCTTAGAATTTCAGAGAGTTCCGGGAGGGCTTCGGTGAGCGGATTCATGTCCCCGACAACTGGAACTTCGGCTCTCTTCTTGGCCTCTGTGGCTTTCCTCTTTGCCGTCTTTATCGTGTCAACCTCTGGGAAAGTGTGAAAAAAAAAGTGAGTGGTTGGTAATAATAATACCATTTATATAGTGCTTAATAGGGATTTTCAAATGAGGTCTGCGTTGACAAATTAAGATTTTATAACAATTTTAGTTATTATTTCATTGAAGAATTATCTTTGTCCAGCGACAAATGGTGATCAAAGAAAAGTGGTCAGATGTAGTGCAGAATTTTTGTCTCTTTCAGCTCATGCATCTGGGATATATTTGAGAGCACTACATAAAATGTTATTGAACTAAAACACAAAACGTATTCTATCGTCCTGAAAGGAAATTTGGTGCAACTCTGCATTAAAAAATTCACGTCGTCTGATTTGAGTGCAGCACTTGAGGTTGAGAGTTTTACTGAAGGAGGTTAATACCATGGATGGGATTCAAACCACGGCCATCGATTGGAAGGCCAGAGTCAGAAACACTACACTAAGACCCAAAGACTTTAAACTGTTTCAACTTTCAATTTTAACTAATCAATGTATTAATATATTTCATAATCATTAGACAGATGCTAGTCACTTCACCCATTTCAAATCATATGATGGAACAAATAAAATAAGGATGTTTCATGATATAACTCACTTAAATTGCAAAACCTAGATCAAAGGTTTTGTATCTATGATTTCCAAGTCTATGATTCTCCCTCTTAATTTGCTTGTCCCAGCTGGAAAAGCAGCCTTTGGCTTTGCGCAAAAATACTTAACTGACCGTGACTTTTACTTGCCCTGGGCTATCAGGTAAGTGCTTACATAGCAACCTGCCCTTCAATATTCTTTTAAATTAACAGTGGAATGTAAGTAAATTATTTATTTCAACTCACTTTCTAACCACCTATCATGCCTAAGTTTTCTCTTCTCGACTTTTGAAAGCTGTTTGCTACCCTTGATGCTCTTCTTGGACACAAAGGACATTCGATCATCTTCATCTCTATGATGAGGTGCGGAGGAATCTACTGCAGTGCCTGAGAACAGACCGTTCGTTGGAAAGACAACACTGGGTTGTAAGAGGTCCTGCATGATAACAAAAGGAAACAATTGAAATATTACAATGTGCTATTTATTTGACCTGTTTTAATCCTTCTTTCTCTTCATTTTTCTTCTTCTTTTCTCTATCCTTTCATGATTATTGTTTTGTTATGTTTGTTTCTGCCATAAAGAAATAAGTTCATTACTTTGTTTGTATTTATTGGGGATCCTTCTCATCAAGCGTCCTGGCTTTTTATGATTCCCCACTTTCTTTTTTTTGGGAATTTATTTATTTTCAATGACATGTATTTTACATTGTACTTCTGTATGTTTTTTAAGTAAAGTGAAATGAAGTGAATTGAATAAAATTTAAATATAATGAAGAGATGTAAAAACATAGGAGGCGAGGAAGGCAGTTGGTGAAAGGTAGGAAGAGGAAAAAGGCCTTGAAAGATTAAGGAAGGGAAATGTGGATGATGCTGGAGGAAAGTGGGGAAGATGGTAAGGAAGTGGGTTGGAAGGAAGAGGAGGAGGAAGAGAAGGAAGAAATAAAGGGCGGATATAGCAATGCAAAAATAGGGGAGGAAAGGTCGGGAAAGAGGAGGGGATAAGAGAGATGAGGAACAATGCCTCCAACAACACCTTACGGTGGCGGAGGCATAAACAGGAGGGAAGGAGGATGAAGAGGGAAGAGGACAGGAGGTAGAGAAAAGGGGAGAAATTGAGGAGGAGGAGGAGGAGGAGGAGGAGGAGGGGTAGGGGACTGAAGAGGGAGAGGGGAAGGGGGAGAGGGAGAGGGGGAAGAAGAGGGGGATAAGGGACATGTGGGAGGGAGGAAGGGAGGGAGGGAGGAGGGGGAATGAGGTGACCTGGGAGGATCGGGAGGGGAGGAGTAGGGGAAGAGGAAGAGGAGAGGAGGGAAGAGGGAGAGGGGAGAAGGAGGAGGAGGAAGGCGCAGAAAAGGGGATGAGGGAATAAGGAGTGTAGGAGGAGGGGAATGTTGGGGACAGGAAGGAGGAAAAAGAGATAAAGGGGGAGAAGAGAGGGTAGTAGGGAATGAGGATAGGTGAAGGGGGAGGAAGAGGGGCGAGGGAGGGGAGGAAGAGGGGTGGGGGTGGGGGGCGAGGAGGGAGGTGAGAAGCGGTCTAAAGATCAAAGGGAGCATCAGGAGTATGATGCTGGAAGAGGGGAAGTGGGAGGAAGAGGAGGGGAGAGGGATGAAAAGAACGGGATGATGAAGGAAAGAGAAGTGGTGATGGACTGGACCGGGGGAGGAAGAGTAGAGGAAGCGACTTTGGAGCAAGAGTAAGAGTCCCCATCAAATAATTTTGTCTTGGTTAGGAAAGTAGAAATGGATTGTAGGATGCAATGCTGGAAGAGTAAGGAGGAGGGGGGGGGGGGGTAGTGGGAAGGAGGAGGACAAGCAGTGTTTGGGATGTAAATGAATTGGGACAAGAAAGGAGAGGGTTTGCTGCGAAGGAATGTTCGGAAAAGGAATGATAGGATCTCTAAGTTTGAGATGTTTTATGGAATCTCAGCACTTGATCCTCTATAGATTAGGCCTGTAGGCCGACTACTGATAATTTTTTTGAAAGAAATGAAAAGTTTTATTTAATTCAACACACAAAAGATGAAAAGTAAGTATGAAGTGGTTAGAGGTGCATTTCTATCAATAAGTTTTAATTTTCAGTCTAGGAAAATACTTCTACCTTCTTCTTCTTCTTTGGTTGGCTTCCTCCAGTGTGGAAAACATTACTAGTTTAATGTTACACATTCTCAATAATCTGATTGTCCAATAAATTTATAGGTTTTTGTGTGTAGGCCTTTAGCTACGGATAGCTCTATGGAATAGACTTTTTTTTATACATTTTTTACACTGTCACTACTCCACTGTAGTGACCATGTAAAAAATGTTAAAAAAAACCTATTACACACAGATGTCCATAGACCATGGCTAAATATGTACTATGTTCCCCCAAATCCCCCTCTATTTTCGCTTATTTCTGAGCTTCTCTGAATTTAGTGTCACCCTTCATCAATTATCCAGGTGCATCCTGGAATATATTTGCACTTTTTATGGTTCATTTTGACCCCATTCTGACCATATCCCCTGTGAGCTCAAATGCAGCTTTCTACAACCAGTCCCACCTATTCAATCTGACGTTTGGCGGGAAAATCCCCCTAAACCTCTCATGCCCAGTAAGGCCAGTAGACACAACCGATTCTTCCACAGTGAAAGTAAATGTACCAGCTCCTGCTTGAATCAATCACCTTAATTGCTTCACTGTCATCAACCTGCTTGAAACCTGGTAACCTTATCTTTTCTGGACTCTTGACCTGGTTTGCCTGCACTGCCTCAGGCTCAGCTGTGACAGCAACATTCATCTACTAATGGTAATGTACCGTATATGTCTATGTGTCCTGCATGCTTCCTGTCCTGTTATCTTGCTCCTGTAAAACTGTATGTGCCCATGTGAGTGCCTGTTACCGATCGTCCGTCACGTCACCTGTCCTGCTTGTCCCAAAGTTAGTTGATGTGTCGTCACTCCTTCACGTTTGTCTTCGTACCAGTGATTGTCTAAACTGTTGTTACTGTTCTTTGCTCAGCCCAGTGAATCCCCTCGCTACCTTCTCCACACCATTTACCGCCTCCCAACCGCTCTGAAACATGTCACAGAAAAGAAAAAGCCTAGACAAACAAAGTCTAGCTACCTCTCAGTCTGCATATCTCCTAAAAGATACCACAACCCTGAAAAATGGCGAAAAACGCGTTGCAGCCACCTTCCCTACGCGTGTATTTAATGCAGTTAGAGACATCACTCACTCTCTAGTGAGAGATTACGCGCACGAAATAAATGCAGACCTCATACCATCCTGGTCTGTAACGGGTGCTGCCCCAAACGAACAAACTGGCATCTCCTTCCACAACAAACTCAAGAGCGGTAAGGCCGGCAAACAAAAACTGTTTGAGATTGTATTGATTGTCACTTCATCCGAGCTCCAGCTACGTGGCAAAAACTTGGCACATTTTACAAACACTATCCTCCCCTGGATTTGCAGGAAGCTCAAATCGAACCATCCAAACTTCTTCAACTCTGAAGACCTACAGAACCTACTACAGGACATTAGGCTGTATGTCTCCCCTCCCCCTGGAAACTTGTGCCTATGCACCCCCACCGGAAAAACATGCAACTGCCCCCTGTGCAATCAACATGCATGCATAGATGTCATCCAATGCCAATCGTGCGATGGATGGTTCCACTTCGTGTGTATCGCCCTAACCAAACTGGAAATTGACAGGCTCTCCAATGCTGACGAGGAGTACAGGTGTCCCTCCTGCTCTGAAGCCTCCTCCCAGAACAGCCAAGCAACCACTCCAGCCTCCCTCTGTGCTGTATGTGACCAAAGCTGCCCACCCTCCCAAAAATGCAACGAATGTCTCTCCTGTGGATCATGGTACCACTCAGATTGTCTACCTCCAAAAATCGGCACTGATAAAGACTCACAGGAATCCATGTCTTCCTGCCCCTCCTGCATACCGCTGAGCTTTTCCACCTGCCCAGAGAGCCCCACAGATCCTCCAACAAACTCTTCACATCTCAGCCCACCGTCAGAAGATCAAGCAGAAGCAACTCACGCACTGCCCACTCTCGTCTCCACCGTGGCTGCTGACCCAAACCAGAAGCAGGCTCCCCAGCCGTCCCCCTGCCTCTCCAGCTCGCAAACTCAACCAATAAAGATCCCAACCGACCCCCCCCGAACGATCCGTACTCAACTCTCTCGCTACCAACAGCACACAAACCACAAACCTCCAGCCGGTATGCGATAAATGCACCCTACTCGAAAACAAACTCAAAGATGCCAATGTATCTCTGGATGCGAAAGCGACTACATGCAAAATCATTTTAACAGAACATGAGCATATTACTAGAAATCTACAGCTGGCAAAACGCGAAATTG
>BQKZ01010049.1:9033-20513 GCA_036244855.1 Temnopleurus reevesii | reverse complement strand
AATGCGTCTGAGAGAAACTGTTCCACTTTCTTCTAACATTGGATCATAAGCCGTTCGTAATAAGTGTCACGAGGTTCCGAATAGCAAGAAGTAACTCACCCATCTACTGCTTCAATGAACGATTCATTGGTTCCAGACACCTCGTATTGGATGTTAAACGCAGTGATCTTCTTATTCGTTAACGGTGCTTCCCACTGGATGAGGAGTGTCCGACCAGACTTGCCCGTTGCGTTGAAGACAAATGGTGGTGGTAGGGTGTCAACGTTCGGGTTTATAATCACTGCAAGGAAATTTGGAGAGGATAATTTCAATAATCTGAAGAAAATTGACTGGATTATTCATAGATTCAAATATATGCACATTTCTTGTCAACAACTGGAAACGTGTTATTTCTTAAAGCGATGGTAATAATTCAACTACGATACTTGGAATCAAGCTTGCGTACATTACTTTTTTCTATTTTGGACAAGCTCTGGCAAGCTTTCGGGCTGTCAAGAGCAACCTTCTTGCATAAAGCACGCATGAAATTTGCATAGCCCGCCAACTGTAAAATCTTATTGATGTGCATTATTGAATCTTTGATTTTTATGAATTATTTCCTGTAGCATTTGCAACCCTCATTGTGATTGGTTTAGCATATGAATGAATTTACCAGCTGAATGTCATAAATGGGCAATTCCAAGAGGTGCTGACCGCTCCAGAACATGCATGAGGTAACTTTCATATGAATTCAAGGCTTTTATCTCAGGACCATGTCTGAGAATGTGGCCACTGTTGTCATGTTTGCTCTCACTCACCTATGTTCCACTGATTGCATTATCCACATTCTAATTTTGACCTCATGCAAATTCTGGAACGGTTGGCATCCCTGCATTTACTGGGCTTAAAGCAACTCTTTTGTACAATATTTATGTAATAAAAGTATCAACCTTTCAAGTTCGCCATGAAGATCAGATGTGTTTAAGTTTTGAGCTGCCAAACAAAAGTTCATTGTCTCTGTTCTATATATTCACATTGGAAAATTTTTGTTTAAAGCATTAACAGATGCACAGAAATCGACCTTTGTTATATGGACATTGCATTGTTATCTCATTAACAAGAACTTGCCCTGTGAAAAATTATATATTCCACCGACACTCAGAAGCAATACAAGGTGGAATACTATTTTTTTTTTGTTATTTGTCATTATTTGACTAACTTTGCTTACCAGTTGAAAGAAAGACAATGATTTAGAGTTTTACCATGTCACAAAAATAAAATCAACTCCATGACATCTCCCAATAGTTAATCAGCTTTAGAAGTCCCATCTCAGATAATTCATTGTAATAATACCTTTATATAAATTATGTATCATGCAACCTATTTCATAGAATAAACAACATACCTGGTTTGACTAATGTCCTGATGGTTTGTGCCGATGGTCTACCATCACCAAAGCTGTTGAATCCAAGAACAAGCACATTGTAAACAGTGTTCGCATCTACGAGAGAGAAAAATAAAGAAAAACAAACATTCTATTAAAAATAGAAAATTACTTTTATGCTTTCATTAATATCTGAGACAAATAAAACTGAATTAGCATGATTGCAAAGATCTTTCCAAAAAATACATGTGTCAATATTTCAACTTTGAAATAATCAATTGGAAAATATAGACCACATCTGAATGAAAAAATCATGTCAATGAAATAATGATGATTTACATGTATACGGACAGAGTCTCTCTTGTTTTATATCTCCCCCACCCCCTTTCCTCTCTGTTTCTCTTACTCTCTCTTTCTGTTTCCGTTTCTTTCTCTTTCTCTCTTTCTCTCTCTCCGCCTTTTATACAGTCTCTTTCTCTGTGCAACAAGCCTCAAACAAGTTGTATTAATTGATTCATTAGTCAAATGAAGTACTCTCGGGGACACCTCAGGCAATCAATCAGTACAATTTCACAGAAAAATCATCTCTATTGTCAAACATTCTTTTTTTCATCTAAACACTCGTAATTGCACTTTTTCCAAACCCACTGTAAGATATACTTTGCTATATACAATGCTAATAATATCTGGAATTGAGCAAAGATGTAATGGCATAATGCCAAAGAACAATTACCAAATTACATACCGCTGATACAAAGATAGATTAGGTCAATAACCATGGAAACAACCAAAGTTCAAATACCCATATAATAAATATTAAAAATCTGGTATGGATTTCAGTTTGATAAATCCAGATATTCTTCTGTTTTTTCTTAATCTTTGTGTGAATCATGGTTTTAGCATTAAATATACATTGCGGAAAGAGGGCAATAACCGAGGGGGAAAAGGCATTTCATCTCATAAGTCTAAGGGGGAAAATTGTTTGGTTGCCCTCCGTAGACTTTCTTTTCCCATTTTTTTTTCATTCTGTCTCAAATGAAAATATCTAAGTAGAATCGTAGAAAGACATATTCAAATGTTCTTTGGTTTTCCACTCCCTTGTAACTTTTCACAGTTTCATATTTTATATTTCATTAAATGTGTTCCTAAAATGAAAAATAGAATTATTTGGGAAAAAAATGCATCCAGACTGACCAATGCTATCTTTCCGAAATCGCATTCGAGGGCAACCAAACAATCATATATTATTTTGCTTGAGGGGGTGATATAATGCATTAAATATTGCTGACTTTATCCCTCATTATAAACAAAGCAGGACAAGCTACACGTACACATAAAATGAATATAAATCAAGTCCATTAAGAATGGACCATGATTCATTTGGGAATTCATAATACAGAACCTAACGAGGACACAAAATCCATTTTTTTTTTCTTCTTTCATCTGCGTGCATGAGAGATAAAGCATGCATCAAACCCCACGCCAACTTGCCTCCAGCACTCTCACAGCTACGGGATAGCAGTAATACTGGTCAGATGAGAATTATTCAAATCAAGGCTTCGGGAATGGAGAGGACTTGTGCGTGGGAGGATGTGTGAAGCTTGTACAGGTCAAGACTGGCAGCGTTCTCTATTAAGAACGATTATACAAATACTGTATAATTTATAAAGGTTTGCTTCGCTAACTTGATTATCGTTCAAGAACCAGGGACCATTGCCATGACTTCATATTTCATTACAGCTTCTCATCCCCTGTATGAACTCTATATGACATTCACTATATTACACACACAAAAACCTCAGCTCATATTTGTATATATAAGCAGGTCCACTTTTTTTCAAAAGCATTTTGAAAATTATCAGGTAAACAAATATCAAGCAATATACAAAGAAAAATGGATGAGATGTAAAGATAGGATAGAGGGGGATGTTTTTGGTTTCATCATATTGGACCTTCTGTTTATTTATTTATTTATTTATTTATTTATTTATTTATTTATTTATTTATTTATTTATTTATTTGTTTTATTTCAGTAAGGTTTCCCAGTCAGTGATCACAGCACTGTTTTAACAGGAGCCATACAACAGAAAAACACAAGAAGTGAGTAAGAATTTAAGCCATTTGATGTTTACCATCCCATAAGGGCAAAAACTGGGTCATGAACAAATGCAAATTACCCTGGGAAACTAAATTAATCAAATTGGAATTTTAATTATCCGCTTATCAGGGAGGGAATATTATCATGATACAATCTAGCATTCACTCCTAAACTCTTCCTACATACATTTCCTATAATAATACCACACAAAGACAGATCTATATTCTACTGGGTATAGATTTGTATCACCAACCATGAGCCATTAGCATAGAACCCTATCACCCCACTAACAAAGCTTTCCATTCATAACTCTCAATTTACTGACGTCATCACATATTTTGTTCTTTTCCCAAATTCTATTTACAGTGCATTTTAAGAAAAAAAAGACATCACACATGTAAAAAGGAAATATGTATATTCTTTGGTGGTCGCCGTTCTTTTCAATACTTCGTTAGGTCATCCTTCCTGTTTGCCCATCCCCCCCCCCTTTTTTTTCTTTTTGCATATTCTTTCTAGGTCAAGGGCTTATGGCCAAGTCCATAATCAAGCTTTTCATGCTAGAGGTCCTTGGCTTCATGCCAGCTAACAGCGTTGCAAAACCGAGAACGAGAACAAAAAAAATCAAACAGCCAGGTAAACATCTCATGCATGGGGCACCACAAGGGACGATCCCTCCGCTCGCTTGCTCGGCAAATGAAATTCAAAATGGTTGACCACTCAGAAACACAGGCAGGAGGCAATGCGAGCGGACAGCAGATGGGTCATGGTTGCATTCAGCGTGGAAACGACGACGGTGGTACACACGCAGCGTGTCCTACGTTGAGTGTGTGATGGAGAGCATGCTGGGATTGTTGTGTTCAGTCATACAGTGGCATGCACGTACAACTCATTATCATCGGTTACATGTAGCAAATCAAGGGTGGATGAACTTGAACACATATCACTCTATTATCTGCTCGGCAGGGTCAAACATAATGTGTGTTTGGTTTACGATAAAGGCTAGTTATACCAATCATTATCAATTTAGCAGGATTGGTAGCCCATGATATTCAGAGCTGATAATTCAATCTAAATGTATGCTGGAATTATACACAATTCATACAAAAAAAAACAATAATAAGAATACTTATAGGAATGGAAATAAATCTTGAGAATAATATCCACAAGAACATACATTTTACATTAAGATTACCAACCAATGCATGAACTATGAATGTTATTCTATCTTGCACATGTTGCACATTATTCTTATCAAATAAGAAATTTGTAATAACTTTGTAAATATTGTAAATAATATATCAAGCGGGTTCTTAGTTCAAATCATGTTTTGTTAGCAAAAAAATACAACCAACTCATGTGCGACAATACTCCTTGGAGGTCTTATGCACACTACAGGAAGAAGAAGAAGAAGGTGGCCATCGAAGATGATTGCAAGTAGATACAGTATCATGTAGGTGTTCATTCATGAGAATCATCAAATCATGATAAAAGGCTCAATTTCATCCATTGAAATACTAGAAATGGCAAGGACGTTCATCTTCTGGGAGTGAATAACCCTATACACAATAATTAACAATGTTGATCAATTCTATTTGAATTGTTTATCCTAAGAATGCAGGTAATAATTACACCCACTCTCGCTCATCTATATTCCCATTTGATAATCAATATACATGCACAGCTGTTGAAATGCACTCGTTCATACATCGTTGCGTACTGTGCACTTTTTTAATAGCCTTTTATACAGGGATTCTATATGTACAAATACATCGTCCTGAAATGATCGCTTCAATTCTTAGAATTCAATCTATATCAGCACTTGTTCGCATCAATGTACACGAGTATGTATGCTACATATCAAAGACGCGACAACTATTTGTGAATATGCATTCAGGAGGTGTATTTCACCACAAATTCAAGCCTTGCTTACAAGGCAATGGCTGAGAGTGTGGTTATTGTTATGTTTTCTCTCACTATTGAAATGCTGTAGAATTATAATCCCAATTTTCAGTTCGGACTTCACGCAAAATCTGGGGGTTTTTTTTAAAGATGGATACTCTGATGTCCCTTTAGAATGATCTAGAATATCACAATCAGGACTCTAACGGAACAATTTTTAATTTTGCATGGTCTCTTTTCAAGGGAGCAACATATTGAGGTCTTACATTTCATAAACATATGTAATTCTGTATAATATATTAATCTTTTCTTTTTCATTTTAACATCTGATTGTATTCATGGTTATAGTTATCCAAAATATCAGTTGACCAACATTCTTGAAAACCTCAGAATCAAGGAAAATCACGAGAAAATGTAAAGAAAATTAAAAGATTGCCTTATTTATTCACAAACGACTATTTGACAATAGATGTAGGTAGAATTACATAATTGAATCTAAATGGGTTGAGCAAAATTGGTAAAAGATGCTATCAAACATCAAAATATATATTGCTTTATCAAATCAAAGAGTTTATAATACTTAGTGATAAAGTAAGGTTGTAATGAAACAACTTTCAATGTACACATATTGATTAAATACACCAATTAACTACCTTGTTCTACTTGTATTGATGCCGACCTTCATCTCGTACAATAGTATAGATGTGTTTGCAAATTACACCAGAAAACGTTCTAAAGAATTCATCAGAAGCACTCAAAAATAATTAAATGGGTTTGGAATTCCACGAATTTGAATTCATCCTTGAATGTATCATAGTTGAATGAAAGTTCAAACGACCTTCCATGAATAAATTACATGTTTTATACTGTTAAGGTAAATTATACATTCACTGTGCAAACAATTTCAAATTTATTTGAAAAGCTTCAATACAGCAACAAAATTTGGTCAATTGAACTAACAGCATTATTACACAAATGAGAATATTCATATAATTCCTAATTAATACAAAAAGGGTGGGGAGAGAAAAGTATGAACTTGCAAATGAAGAAGAGAGAAAAAAAAAGATGGAGGTCTAACAAGCCGTATCCATGACCTAGAAGCAGATAACCTCTGGAGAAACCTGACGTCATGGAATGAATAAAAGAACAGGTGAAAATGAACAACCTCAAAACTGCATCTCATTGCATGTTCACTGCACATGCTAAATGCTTCCTCTTGGTGTCAAACAAACCTTCCTTGCTCTTTCCAAGGTCATTATCTCAAGATAGACCACTAATGGTGAATATTATAGGTACATTTATGTAACGTACCTCCGACATTATTTTTGGCCCATGATATTCTTTAACTCTGGCTAAACCTGCTGAGCAAGCTCGTGGCACTCAGACGTATTAATGAATAGAATCCTACCATGTAGGTCTACCCATTTACTTCACCCAGGTTGACAGAAACATATAATGCAGAGCTACCAACCTAAAAATTCACATTTCAGTGAGATTTTACCATGAAATCAGGGAGTCATTTCTCTTTAACCCACAATCCAATGAAGGCAATCAGTAACTGAATCAGGGAGATTGCTGAAAATCTGACATTTCTCACTCCAATATCAGCTAATTTTCAGGGAGTCTCCCGCTCAATCAGGGAGACTTGGCAGCTCTGTATAATGGATAGATTTCTAACAAATAAAAAAAAAACCTCTCTGTGGAATTATAAAATAATTGACAACTCTGAACGAGTCAGAATCAGTAAATCAAAAACTTTGAACCTTGATTTGAAAAACATCTGAATTGGAGGGTTCTTGTTTTTTCTTTGGCATATTGAAAGAATTATGAAAATTATCTAGAAATCTCAATGAATGACATCAATTAATTGTAATAAAACTATAAAAGAATAAATAGAGTACAAATATCTCAAATAATTTTAAAAGGATGGATAAGTAAGACCGCTGGAAACCCCTTGATGCATAATGTTGTCACTTATTAAATTCTGATCCTAATTGGTATTTTATGACCTATCTACCCATATCTAAAATGGTTGAAAAAGTTAAGGGACCATTTTTTAAAAAGAAAGGAAGAAAGCTATAGAATGATTCCAATGAACAGATCCAATGGCAATTACAGAATATTTTCAATATACAGTTCTGTATGAATGCAAACAAACTCATTTAAATTGGGATCATATGGCTGATAACTCAATTTCTTATCAAACAAAGATAAATTGTGTGCTTTACATGTCACTCAAATTTGTTTACTTTGAGATTTTTTTTTTTTTTTTTTTTTTTTTTTTTTTTTTTTTTTTTTACTTTTGGTCAGTTAGAGAAGAACTCTCTAATCTGATTCAGATTAGGAAAGTTAAATTAAAGACAGAGGTTATACATATAATACACCCTTTGTTTTGAATAAGAAAGAGAAAAATGTGTCATCCTTTTAGCAATGGTAATAGTATAGGGAGAAAGTCATTTCTTTCTGTCATTCTACTCATCTGATTACAGCATGAACCTGATCAAACTGACCCTATAGATGACCCCTTGACCCTGCATTCACATCTAATTTGCACAAAGCATCTGAGCTACTTAAACCATAACAATGCAATTTTCTTTTTGTTTGGATGCCCTCTAATGCTATTTTTTAATAATTTTGTATTATTTTTTTTTTGTATTAATAAAAAAAAAAATTGTAAACACAATTCATACAATCCATGAAGAAAACAGGACTTGAAAGGGAGTGAAAAACTAAAGATCATCTGAAAATGACCTTTTTTTAAGGCTATATTCCACATTTTCATTCATAATTTTGCTTCTATTCTTTCCGAATTAGAGTGAAGTATATATACAAAAAAAAATGTTCAGGTTGGGCCATTTTCAAAGGGTAGGTCAGTTTTGGGCATCCAAACAATTTTTCATTTGCTTGACCATCTAAAATCTTCTTCCTCAAGATCAAATGAACTTTTGAATAAGAAGCATAGCTCCATTCACTAAGACTAAAAAGGGTACAAAACTTAAGGCACAACTTCCAAGTGAAAGCAAGAATTCCACTAATTCATGTGAAAGTGAAACAAATTTGTTAGAAATTTGTTAAATTTATCAAACTATCTAAACCGACGGTCAAATTATACAATTTATCATGTGTAATAAAAAATTACATGTGAACTAATTGACAATTGATGCAAACTAAATGCACTCACTCTTGATGTATGAATTGTATTTTAAAAAAAAAATAATTAAAAAAAGCTATACCTAATGCTATTGGATGGGGGAAAAATTGCTGAAATTCAGAAACATTTTACACAAAAGATAATTTATCATCAAGTTACTTATTCAGCATTTCTCTCTTTTTTTTGTACTGGCAATATGTAAGTAAAATATTGTTCGAAATCATTTGCAAATACAGTCAACCTTGCCTAGGTTGAATCTGTTCAGACTGAAGAAATAGCTCTTATATAGAGAAAATTTAACTGATGAAGGGTAAAAACAACAGAATATAAAGAAGGAGACTCAAAAGTACATTTCATTTATGCAATTGATCTAGTATTGTGAGGTCGACTTTGATAGCCAAGGTTGACTGTAGAATCAAACATAAAATGTTTGTGAAGGTGACAGACCAAAACCAATCAGGAAAAAAAGCAATGACTACTGGATTAGTAATGACAGAATAATCAGATTATTTAGATAGAAATAATGGATTTGTGAGAAGCTTATTATGCTAATTAGAGCTTTTATTCCAAGTGCACCCACCAGCAACTGCAAAAGGTTTTTTTTTACCTAGCCACAAGTGGATTGGACTAGAGATTCTTGGAAATGGAGGTGACCTTCCTGGTGACGCTTTGTCTCAACAGAGGTGGAATGGTACTTGGCTTAGAGCCATAAAGGACAACTAAAACTTTCCAAACCACGCTCAACCAAAATGTACGAGACCAGTGTTCTCTGATGCAAATTTCATCTAAAGAAACTATTTATCTCATCAGGCAGTTTTCACATGTCACTGTAATTATTTAATTCTAATTTTTCTAAAAATACAAGTAATGAAAAAAAAAACAATTGTCAAAATAAAAAGACAGAACGGGGAAAAAAATGACAGCAATATATACCATTTTGGTGAACCAAATATACCCATCATGTAGAATTGGGCAAAAATGAAATATACTTTTTAAGTAAAAAGAAATTTTTATATAATAATTATTTCTTTAAATGTAAGTTTCATAAAAAATTGTGATATTGATCTTACAAAAAAGGTACCATTACCCAGCTGCCCTATCTAAACATCACTGAAGTCTGAAATAATGAAATTGTATATGTATCGCTTCAATTATTTACATATTCCATAGTGCAAGTATCAACAGATTATATTTTACCAGGAAGTGATTAACATCTGACGTAATGCTGGACTTTACATGATTGATCTCAGTCGTTAATAATTAAATAAATCTTCTATTTCTGTAGTGCAGATTTACTTAGAGTGCTGGATAGGTTTCAGTAAATGCGGAGGAAATACACTCCTATCTTACATTAAATCTTTCTTCATCAGACCCATATTATAGGTTAGAACTGTATAGAATATTAGATCAGAGCATTTTTTAAGTAATAACGCTGTATTTATATTGGTAGAATGGATGTAAATGCCCCCGTCATCTCATTGAATGGTTTTACGAAGAGAATAGAAAATTATTCTACAGCTCAGCATTCTCACTTTGGTAAGTTGTAAATGAGATGTATGAGTTGACTAGAATTAAATAATCAGAGTAATCCTATAATTTATCTGCTGTGCATGAGTGATTAATGAGGAAATATTGAGTTTAATATGACTGCTGCAAGAGTGATGCAAAGGTGATCCAAGTGATTTATGGAGAAATACTTGTTACTAACAAATTTTGAGGCTATTCTAAGTTATCAAGGTACTATTAAATGAGAACATTGAGGGGTTTATTACACGAGATATAAGTTATCCTACTCCTAGTCAAATTCTTTTTTAAATGTTCCAAAATTATGGAACCATTTGAGTTCACAGCGGGGATCACAGGAGTTATCACGAGTATTGAAAGTTATATGACAAGCTTGATGCGTGTTATAACAAGCTATGGCACGTGCCCACTTGAAGATACTGGCACAGCTCGCCACCTCAACTAACTGAAGTTAGAACGCTGTGTAAGAGGGGTTTTCCCCCTGAAGCTCTAACAACGCACAATAAAATATTGGTGTGCATGGGTATCAATGTACTATCACACTACTGACAAAAAGCACTACACAGACTCGTTGTTCACATCAAAATTATTTCACAAGCACTAAATCAGTTCAGATATTGCATTTCTTGGCCTCATTTGATACACAGTTATCTTTAAAACATGGTCATATTCCTTCAAAAGCTATAATACTTATCATATATGCCTCTGTGGTCCCAAGAAAACAATATTCCTAGATGAAACTCTTACCTTTCATAAATCAAATGTGAATTTTAACCCATTGACTACTGAATTCTGTAATTCCCATAGACTTTGTGCAGGGACTAACCGTCTCCAGCAATCAATAGGTTAATAACATTTCATAACAGTTCATTTTCCCTCATACGGAAGTAATATTAGCTAAAATTTTCATGGTGGTTTTTATATTTAGTAATTTTGTGGGGTGGACCATGCAAAAATTCACATTTTGTATGATTGTTTATACTAATATTGTATGTCGTTTTGTCCCAAAATACTGAGATATATGTATGCTAAAATACTGGTTTAAACTGGACTGCAGTTTATGTGCAAACTAACTGGGTTTTAACAATGCAATTGATGAAATGAAGTTTTCAGAAGGTAGACAAAATAGACAAGATGAATGATTGGGATTGTGTAGTACACATCAATGACAAGAGAATATTGGCATGATTGAAGAATCATTCTTTCCTTAAAATTCACAATTAGTCTATGACCTATATTAAACAATATGGAAACCATCAATCAAATTCATCAACACTTTGAGATGCAAACCGTTCGGGAAAATGCAAGAGGTGTACGTCCATGTTAATTCAAGGCCTTAATTACAAATGAATGGCCGAGAATAGTGGCATTGTCACATCCCATTATCTTTAGTCAGCTGAACATTGCTTATTCACATAATAATTGTGACCTCATGTATATGTGAC
>BQKZ01010048.1:0-13434 GCA_036244855.1 Temnopleurus reevesii | reverse complement strand
CCTCCCCAAGCCCCGTATCATCAAAAGTTGTGAATGAAGTACAGTATAATCTTAAAAAAGAAAAAAAATGTTCTGAGAGCGTTTATAGGCTGCTTCTGTCTTACGTAGATTCTCTTAATGTCTAGATTTTCTAAAAACTACTCCATTGTATTTTTTTTGGTTCTATATAGCTATTTCTTAAGCACGTTAACACAGTTTTTATTTCGGGGAAACATATATCTCGGGGTTCATTAAAGTGTAATACTTGTAAACATGAACACGTTTGTTGAAACCTTGTTGGACTGGTAGGCCGAAATAGTGCTTTAAACAAGACGAGGCAGAAGGTTGCACTTTATAATCAATGCTGGAAAGTTTAGGGCAACCAAAAACGTGATCTCTAAAACAGACAAAAATGTGACCTCAGTTTAACGTTCAACCGGAATCCCATTTACTGGTTGCATATTTTTTTACCAAGTGTATTTAATGGAAAGATAACTAATCACAACATTTTTTTTCTTTGTCGTTTTTCTTTGGCCTAGTTTTGTTTTGTTTTGTTGAAAATATCGTACACAGCCCCAAACTATGTATATAAAGACCACGTTTTCGACTGTTTACCCACCCCCCTCCCAAAGGTTGTTCTTTGTGATATGAAGTCTTAACCGACGCTGCCCGATATAGCAGCAAGTAACGCATTCAAACTTAATTCCAGTACTGTAGTTCAATTGTTATCACGTAACTAGCTAGGGTCGTCGGCAAGAAACGTTCACAAATTCGAATCTATTAGTATAAACCAGTTTTTCTAAGAGTGCGACAATATACAATATATTTGAAGAGCTCATTAGCCAGGGCTTATGTTCATGTTCAACCGAATTTAAGTTATTCGTATCATCTCATTATTTAGCTTACCCCGTACAGTCAAAATGCATTTCTGAAAAAATGTGAATTCAATATCGTAGACGTGTGTTCAAACTTACACCAAAATAATCTGAAAAGGGACCTAACGTTTTGCAACTAAGCTCTTCATTTATAGGTTCATATATTCTGGAGTGGACCACAGAGGTATTATCGATGTTTAGAATGAGTAAAGTCTGGTGTGACGTACATGTGTATTTCCTAATGCTGATTGTAACGGTTTGTGATTGATGGGAAGAAGATTAGAATAGTGAAAGGAAACAAAACCGGAATAGCGGACTACACTCTTGATTGTTAAAAAGGTCACCATTTAAGGTCATTGTCACTTATAAACACTAAACAATAAATACCCCCCCCCCCCTCAATTAAAGGCAGTAAGTAGCATATAGATGAAGATTGATTGAAATTAAATATATCTGCATGAAATCCAATGTATAATATTCATAACATTTTGCTAAAACTGGAATTGCCAGAATAGCATATAGGCGAGAAAAACTCAATGTCTTGATGTCGGAGCGAGCTTTAAAGCCTTGCATACTAGATACACACCTAGAAAATTGGGAAAAAAAATCACCAAACACTGAGCAACATCCTGTATTGGTTAATTATTGCTTATAATATGTCCAACTTATCGTAAAATTGCACAATTCCACTATACGTTGGACATATTTTAGTCAATAGTTGTGTGGACAGTACATTGTCAAGTATTGTATTAACTTTTGCCCAACATTCTAAGTGTGTATAAATCATGTTCTTTCTAATATCCAATCTATCATATCATGTTCTTTCGAAAACTCGGTTCCAAACCGGAATCTACGGTCTAAAGGACCCCGTGTTGGGTAGACTGTTGCCCAACGTTTCAAGTGCGTAGATCATGTTCTTTCTAATCTCTAATCTATCATATCATGTTCTTTCTAATCCTAGATCATGTTTGAAGCGGTTCACCGTCGCCCTGGGTCCGGAGTGGCCATTGATGACGTCAAGATCTTTGAGATTCCCTTCAACACAGGAGGTAAAATATCCATTATAGCCCCAGGGCAGGGTCAGAGGAGTTGATGTTAAATGTGCAAAGAAGGCAGTTGTTACCTTTATAATGTTGAAGGGAGGGCTTAAATAATGCGCAAATCTTTGTTTAATATTCACGTAGAAAGTACTTCGATGGAGGGAATGATATATCACCTACGATGCTTGTTGATAGGTCTGACTAGCTAACATTGTGAAACATTGTCGATTGTTATAAAAAATAATCAAAAGAGTAATAAAAAACACTACCGTGTTTTGACAATGAAAACGATAAATGTGGAAGAAAATTAAGCTTCAAAGTGAATAAGCTTAATTAGAGCAGTTAAGCTGAACATTTTACATGCAGAGCTGTGTCCCCAAACTTTATCGGTAAGAAATTGAATTTATCTTAATCATTGCAAACCAGGCTTGCCATAGATGACTCATCGTGCATCTTCCTATTACTGAGTTTTGGAAATTGGTGCATGGTGACATGTGGACGGCAGAAAGCGAGTGTGCAACTGATGGGCACATTTAAACATGCGCAAGTCAGTCGTTGCACACTTATTTCCCACCGTCCATTAATTTTGAAAATTTCTAATTCATGTTTTCTGTTCATACAATGTAGGTGGTGTCACATCGAATCCCAACCCTACGTCAGATGATGTCCCTGCCATGCCTCATCCAACGATCCCACCGGGTGAAACGACCGATATGTCGCATGTACCAGGTGGTCGGCAGACGACGGTAGCCATTGGCCAAGACACTCAATCATCAGGAGGTGAATATAATCCGTATACTATTTTAACAGTTGTCTTTGGTGGCAAGAGAACATTTTTTTTAATTATTTTTTTAGATAAGATTCGCGTGTTCACCAGAAAGTAATCCATATTTTAATGCCACTATGACAATAATATTGAACTTTATTTTAATATAGTGGACATCACGTCCTCAAGGAAAGACATCTCGGGTATATAATTCTTCTTTCTCATTCTCTCCTTACAGATCGAATAATTACCATTGTGGTGGCGTGTTTCATCGGAGCTCTGCTAATCTTTGCAATTAGTATCACCATACATTGTTACTTGTGGAGACGAAGAAAGTAAGTTGATGTTTATTCCTCTAGAGTGCTACCGAATCCCTTTCGTCAAACAGAGTTTTAGGATTGCTAGCAAATGTACTCGAAAAAAGCCTGCCACTCCAAGACTTTGTATAAAATCTATTTCCATAAAATGAAATCAAACGCATTTGTAATGCTATTCTAATAGGAACCAGCTTGTGATTGTTGTGTCCGCATAGTTCAATACACGGCGTACGGATCTCATGTCCATGACCATCTTAAATTTACGGAAATAGTTATTATCGTGTTGTATAACTAAAGCATTCCTCCGTTATTATTCCTCTTTAGTTTTGCCAATGGTTCGAAATTTGAGCAAATCTTAAAGGGGAATTACACTAAAAAATAAATCTACTTATTTAAAAAGGTATAATATGTTTATATTGATTGAACTATGCGATTCAATATATCAGTATCGAATTTAGAGTTATTATATCACCATGTTCTGAGCCAAATTATCGTCTGCTAGCATTCGCTGGGGGCTGCCATTTTCTTTTTGGTACGAGAAAGTATAGGATAGGATATAAAAGAATTCAACAATTGAGTTAAAATATGATATATATGTGGATATATATTTGTATTATTTAACACGGATCCAATGTTCCTTAAAATGCAATTTTTGTGCATTGAAAAAAGAAATTCTTGGCAAACATGACGTATAACATGGAGTAATGACGTAGGACATGGTGTATGACATTAAGCTTTTTCATAACAAAACAAATGAAAGAAAGGAATCTGTTTTATCGGTTGGCTGTTTAAACCATTGTATATGGCTTTCTATAGCGTTATAAAATGAGATGAAGACCAGAACAAACATAAATATCTGCAGTACAGGTTGGCCGTTTAAAATCATGCATCCGTGTAATATAGGGTCATTGGCAAAACGCTACGCTTTCACCTGTTTTCAAACAATAGAATACAATACCTGGAAGGCTTGCTAAATAAAGGAAATTCTGCTATGCCAGGCAAGCCCACTAAAAGCAAATTTCTTGAGTATAAACAGATGATTTGAAAACTGAATTGTTTATTATAAGCCTTACGAAAATATTGGACACCTATCACGCATTTTTTCCAACATAACATAATTTATTTGTCAAAGATTGAACTATTCTAAAGTTTGATGAATATTTCAATTGCCATTGACAATGATATCTATGGATCACGTCGAAATATCTGTTCTGAACAAAATGGCAGCCCCCTTGTAATGTGGTAGCAGACGAAAACCTGTTCTGAAATATCGGGAATTTTACGCTTTTCTGAATACATTGTATAGTTTGATCCAGTCCAATTAGTAGAGATATGTGACACCTTTCTTATAGGTGTATATTATCATCTGAGGTTAATTCTCCTTTAAAGAAGTTAAAAAAAAAAAAAAATCACTCCGAATCGTCGACAATAAAAATCTGGACCTGACCTATTGGCTTGAGGGACAGTGTCTGTAATGTCCTTAATGAATGTTTGATTGAAGGCCGTGACCAAAACCATTTTGTTCTGGCGTCGCGGAATGTTTTGAAGAATGATATCTGAGTGTGGTGAAAGTTACTTAGCACCTATATAAATAAAGTAACTAAAATTATACAAGTTTTAAATGGGACAAGCTATTATCAACGAACGTTTGAACACCTTTTCCTGTCTCATTACAGGCGATCCAAACAACGTCATTTGACGGACGTGAACACGAACGGCATGCACGTGTCCAATACCGGCTACGATTTCCTAACGGGAATCGCTGGGGTGAACAACGGCTCCAGGAAGAGTGGCGCCACAGAAACCACTACCCTATCAACGATCAGCAAGGGTTTCGGAGGGTCGTCCTACCAGGTTGACGTCATCTCTGAGAAGCAGAAAGGGAACGGAACGTTCGAGAAGCATTCGGACAGCGGGACGCAGGGACAATCGAAAAACAAACGTCGCAGTCTCAGTATGGTGTCCTTCAAGCGAAGCCGAAGCGGGAAGGAACGGAGCTTCGAGTATTCGGAGATTCCCGATAGCACTTCGCCGACACCGGATGAGAATTTCTACAGCTTCTTGACAAACCCGCGGAAGGACATGAACGAGAAAGCGCCAAAGCTGGCCGAAGTCGGTCGCTCGGCAACGCCGAAGCTCGGGGATATTGGTCGCTCGGCAACGCCGAAGCTCGGGGATATTGGTCGCTCGGCGAGAATGATGAGGAGTAACTCGTTGCCGTCAAGGAACAGTGTTGATAGCTCGACAGCTAGTCGAATAGAAGGACCTTATCACATCACCGACCTTATCGGGAACATCAGCCTCGACCATACACTCTTCCCATCTCTGGAATCACTTACACATGACGACCATTCCTTGAAGCGAAAGGAAAGCGTCCAATATGATCAACCCCAGATAGTGCCATCCGGAAAGACACTACCGAAGATGAACAACCATGAATACAAAGCGTTGGAACCAAGGAAGAGGTCTAACAGCTATGACGTCCTCCAGGTTACAAGGCCTGCTCTTATTTCCCTTAGCGACGAATCGGTAGGTGATAACACTCATGTTTATAAGGATCTCGAGGTCCTAGCGGATGACTACGATCTCCTTGATCCGACCACGGAGAAAAGTCGGGCTCCACGCGACTTGGGCGATTACGAGAAACCACCTCCACCCCCGCCAGTTTCACCAAAACCAATGTCCCCTTTCGCACCGAGGCCGATGTCACCGCGGACGAAAAACCAGCAACCGCTTCCTGCTGTAGTTCCATCCGACGTCGTTGAGGGCGTGTCGAAATCAGTAGAAGGCCCTGACGGGTTCATCATAGTGCGTGATCCGAAGTACTATACGCTTGTGCCAGACCTCGTGCGCGATGCCAGTTACGACTACCCCGATATGGTGGTTGGGGAGGACGGCGAGGTGACCGTCGGCAGCGTGGGTGACGCAGATTCCAACATTTACGAGAGCTTTGAGCGCCCGGTAACCCCGAACGGTAAACGTCAGCGATCGACGCCAAATTCGCGACAGAACTCGCGCCAGAATTCCACACAGACTTCAAAAGAAAGAAGCAATGGCAAGAACAGTCCTAGCATTGATAAAACATCAAAGACAGAGAGAAGAACATTGATTAAACAGCAACAACTTGCAAAGTTCTTGGACGATGACTACGAAAACGTCGAATAGGCTTTATTGTCCAACTTTCTTAAGCTATTGACTTCCGAATTCTTTAATTATCGTAGGTTTTATGCAAAGACCATCTGGTTCCAGTAGTAAAATGTTTGCCTGTCAGTCGTATCACACACGATTCTTGATTTGTTTTTGTTTGACGGTCATACTGGCTTGCCATACGTCATATACTATGGTTATGAAAACTTACAACGTGTAATAAACTTTGGCTATAACTAATGCGAGCGAACGACCGACGTAAAAGAACGTGTTGCAAGTTTCAGGAACGCTAGCCATATGAGTTTAGAGTGTAAATTGTTTTTACATAGACAATTAAAACGATTTACTTCATGTTGAATTTGTTTTTAAAAGGTGCATTTTCAATTTGCTTTAGACTGCATTTTCCATGTCATTTTATATACCTCTATATCATATTCGAAATATTTCACATAATGTTTATCTATGGAAATATTACTTTTCTGTTATTTTTTTTGTGTATTGTGTATTGTTTTCCCAGGAAAAACATTATTATTACCCCCTTCTTACGCTTGCAAACATGGGTCAACATGATGTTTAATTGCAACACATGTCTACGTTCAAAATGAAATCATTTTTAGCCCAAATAAACTTCCCTATGAGATCTAGGATACTAATTAATTCGAAACTCTATTCAGATAATCTTTCATGATGTTTCTCCAAGATTGAGAGGCTTTAAAAGCAGCGCGCCATGTGCGTTCGTATTCGGATAGTTATATGGGATAGGGGGAATCCTATTTACATGATTTACTTTACGTAATTGGAACATAAAGCGTTTCAGGTTTTTGTTGTGATCTCATTAGGGTGCGAGAGGGTCTGTGTCCGTTTTCTTTTCGCACAGGCACATTTCAGTACTAGGCAATACCTGTTTAATAACTGAAAAATGTAAATATATGTACATGCGTCTATTTATACACGATTTTTTGTAATAACTGGCATTTGTGCCTCTAGTTTGTTGTAAACTTATCAAATAAAACGATTAAAATGTTACACACGAAATCATTTTCACTAATGTGCCATTTATTAACCCGTTATTACTCATTTACATCACTCCTAAATATTTCAGGACAATATTCGAGGTACAATTACATATTTGCTGATGAAATAGCTAACGTATGTCCAGAGTATATTAACTGTATTCTATCGGCTCTATAAGTATTAATTGTATGCGTAGATATTCGCAGGGGACGGTGTTGGATAATGATTGTGCTTAGCATATGCTTAGCATACTCATATGTCAGCCAAGCTCTTCCCCTGCAAATTTCCGTCCATACGGATTCTAAAACAAATTAAATGTACGCTGGACATACGTTGACTATTCATTGACTGCATGTTTGTCAACGTCGCCATCCTGGTAAATTAGAACCGTCTCTAGCTTTGGCAATGGTTGTCGATATGAGTCGAGGTTGAATTCCTGTTGTTGTCATTGAAGACACTGTCCTCTTAAACCATTGACTACCGAATTCTGTAATTCCAATAGACTTTGTGCAGGGACTGTCCAGTTCCAGTAATCAGCGGGTTAACTGCTTCATAAACTCCATAAATTTTCATTGAAAGACTATAGAGCGCTTACCACTGCGCAACTACACTTTCCCTTTAAACACTTTGCTCAGAAGTGTGTTCATCATTCCGTTCTGTTCTTCCTAGTTTTGGATGAATCCGTCGCCGCCATTTGTAAGAGAACAGATTCCTGTAGCGATCACGTTCAGGTGCTTCTCTTCTTGTGGATACCATATTGTTAACCCTGCAGTCTATGTCTGGGTAATTCGCAGATATGGCACGCACACCATCTACTTGAGTTTCCGCGTCTAAACGACTATCGCCCCCTTCGCCCAGGCCCGTTGCATCTACCGGGCTCACCGGAACTGCAGCGTCGCTTGTACTGGTCTCTCTGCAGAGACAGACCGGTATGGAATCACCTGTCGGATGACAGCGCCGGTAGTAGACCAGCATGTAACAGATTCCCATGAAAAATCCACCCCATACAAACACCAACGCCGGAAGACCGTACATCTTCTCCCTCGACTCCTGCTCGCTGTACCACAACCCAAACATGGCTGTGTTCTCGATGAAGACGATCGTGTAGAAGAACATGGCCCTGAACCTCGTCCGGCCTTCCTTCATGTTGAAGAAGCAGAAGATGTGGATGACTCCTATGACTGCATCGAAGGGTATTTCATCATAGCGGGACTCGTGGAACGCTGTCCCCTGCCAGATCAACCAAGCAGTCATGGCGGCCCAGTGGCCGGACACCAGGACGAACACCCACCACTCGTAGATGGACGCAAAGAGCGCCAGTGCGAGCACGCGGGAGGTGATAGTCAACATACGCCAGGTGATGATTAGAGCCATGCCGCCGTAGGAGAGCTTTTCTTTGTCAACGAGGAAATCTCGCAGAGCTTTATGGTATGTCCCGAGTGCGAAGGCCAGCGAAGATAGTGAAACGATGGCAGATGCAGCTAAAGGAGAAATAGATTGAGAAAATGGAAGGGTGAAAATGGTTATCATATTCATCATTACTATTAAATATAGTTTGAAGGTGTTATACTCGTGGATGAATGAAGAGCAGAAGGTATCACAGTACAACCAGATACTTTTGTTGACAATGTGAGTGACCCTGAATAAGGACCTTCCCACTTTCGATGTTTCGATGAGCATGTTCTCATTACCTCTTCTAATGAAGATGATCAGAATACTCATCGAAATATCAAAAGTGGTTAGGTCCTTTTCAAGACTACTCACATTTTTAAGTTCATACTCTCGATGCTTTAATAAGGATATATTCTCATGATTCATCTCTAATCATCATCTAATGAAGGTAATGAAAACATTTTCATCGAAACGTCGAGAGGGGGTAGGTTTTGTAAGGATCATTCACATTTTCAAGAAAGATAATTTGTATGACGTGAAGCCTGCTACTCCTCATCAGCATCTTCATCGTCATCGACCGTAGAAATTATTATCATTACCATCATCCTAAACATCATCACAAACATCACCATCACTATCGTGGACACAATCATCATCACCACTACAATCATCATCATCATCATCATCAGCATCATTCACACTTCACCTAACCTGTCAGCCAATAAGGTTTTAGACTCTCCACCATGATATACACGTGGAGGACCAACTGAGGAGCGGATTCCATGAATGATTCTAGAAGACCCAACATGGTAATGTCCCGGTTTATAAACATCATAACTCCATCGTCACGACCATCATTACCACTACAATCATTGACAGCATCATCCTCACCTATAAGGCAGAATCTTTCTTCCTTATTGACCATCATTGTTAAGAGCTGTTGGACCATTCTGAGGATCAGACTCCGTGAGTGTTTCAAGAAGACGTAGCGTTGCCATAACAATCGTTATCACAATCATCATCATCGCCACCATCGTCATCATCAAAACCATCATCTTCAACCTCATCATGATCATCACCATTACCACCATCACCACATTACCACCACCACCACCATAATCGTTATCATCATCACTATAATCATCATCACCATCATTATCACCGTCATCACTATCACCATCATCACCATTACCACCAACACCACGACGACATCAATCGTTATCATTATTACCATCAACATTATCAATCACATTTTACCTCACCTGTCAGCCAATAAAGTTCTTCATTTTCCACCATGATGTAAACCTGCAGGACCAACTGTGGGGCGGATTCCATAAATGCCTCCAGAAGACGTAACATGGTGACGTCAAGACGTGCAGAGATCATGTTTGAATAGTGCTTTTTGCCTTCTTCGTTGTTTTTACGACTCTGCATCCCGGACTTGAATGTACTCCAGTATCTAGAATATTGTTAAAAAATATCCATAAAGAATAAATAAATGAATAGGTTTTTTTTTAAAGAAGACAGAGTGGTGTTTTGTGAGATCTTAGATATAGAAATCTTAAAACTCGGCAAGTGTTCTTGTGTTTGACAAAGAACACAGAGACACTGTAACGATTTCTTGGACCTTTTCAGGTCTACTTGTTTTTACAAGAAGACGAGTCATTGGCCCTTGTCAGTCTACTTTTTGTTTCTTTTTAACAAAAAGAGAGAGTTACGAGATATTCGGCTTTGTCAAATCTACTAGCTTGTTCTTTTTACATGCTTTAAACAACAGGGTGACAAGTTGTTGGAGCTTGACAAATCTATTTGATATTGACGAGTTTCTGGGCCTTGGAATATCCACGTGTTTTGACAAGAAAACATAGTGACGACTTTTTTAACCTTGTCTTGACAAAAAAAAAGGAGACGATTTCTTCGACCTTGGTAAGTCTACTCGTTTCTAACCAAAAGACAGGGAGACGGCATCGTAGGCTTTATAAAATCTAAGTGTTTGACAAAAAGACAGGATGGCGAGTTATTGGACATTGGCAACTCTAATTGTTTTTCCTTCACAAAAGACAGGGTGACAGTTCCTGTATGTTAGTAAGTCTACTTGTTTTTGACAAGACGATATGGTGACATGTTCGTGGAGTTTTGCCAAGTTTGACATGATTAAGGTGACTAGATATTGGACTTATTAAAGTATAATTGTGTTTTTTTAAAAACAAATACAGGTGACGAGTTCTTGGACTATGGCAAAAACTACCTTTTTGACACGAAGATATGAGTGACAAGCTCCTGGACCTTGGAAAGTCTACTTGTTTTTTTGTTTCTTTCTTTTTTTTTTTACTAAAAGAGAGGTTGATGAGGATTTGGACCTTGTCAAGTATACCTGTCTTTACAAGATATCAGGGTGACGAGTTCTCGAACAAAGGCAAGTCTACTTCAATTGACAGAAATACATGGTTACTAGAATCTGAACCTTGTCATGTCTACTTGTTGTTCTTTTTTACAAGAAGACATGATGACGAACTATTGGACCTTGGCAAGTCTTCAAGCTTTAGAAAGCAGGGTGACGAGTTGTTGGACCTTGGCAAAAATCTACTTATTATCTATCATTATTATTATTATTAGTAACAAAACGGCATGGTGACGAGTTCTCGGAACTTGACAAGTCTTCTTAATTTGACAAAAAGACAGGGTGACGAATTCCTTTACCATGGCAAGTCTTCTTAATTTAACAAAAGGACAGGGTTACGAGTTATTTAATACCATATTAAGGCTACTTAAGTTGACAGGAAGAAACGGTGACGAGTTCTTTCATCCTGGTAAGCCTTCTTAATTTGACAAGAAAACTGGGTGACAGGTTCTTTAACCATGGTAAGTCTACATAATTTGACAAGAATTCAGGATGACGAATTCATGGACATTGGCAAATATACACAATTTGACAAGAAGACAGGGTGACGAGTTCTTTAACCATGGTAAGTTTACGTAATTTGACAAGAAGACTGGGTCACGATTTTTGGGGCATGGCAAGCCTACTGGTTTTTGTTTTAGTTTTCCTTTACTAAAAGACAGAATGAAGAGTTCTTGAACTTTCGCAGGTCTACGTTTTCTTCTTCTTCTTCTTCTTCTTCTTCTTCTTCTTCTTCTTCTTCTTTTTTTTTTTTTACAAAAAGACAGGGTGACGTTTTCTTGGACCTTGGAAAGTGTATGTAATTTGACAAGAAGACTTTGTTACGTATTTTTGGAGTGTTTTATCAAGTCTACGTATTCTCTTTTTACCGAAAGAGAGGGTGATGAGAATTTGGAGCTTGGCAAGTGAAACTGTTTTGACAAGAAGACAGGATGACGATCACTTTCACTTTAAATATGGTAAGTCTACATAAGTTGACAAGAAGACAAGTACTTGAAACTTATCCTACTTAATTTGACAAGAAGACGAGGTGGTGAATTATTTGACCATCTCCGGCCTAATATTTTTTTTAACAAGAGACTGTGTAATGAGTTTTTGGGGCCTTGGTCTATTTCTCATTTGGGGCATTTATCGTCGGTAAAACTATATTAAAACGAGACGCTACCTTTTAAGGGCTCATAGTTGCAAAAGATGAGTTGCATGCCACTGGCACCACGCTGATAGTATTTTTGATACGTACTTCATAACCTACATGTGTTCCACAGACCTTTGACAATTCCAGTAATACTATCAGTACACATATTTCTTTTTCTTTTTTAGTTCATACCTCTTGAGGACTCCAAGTTTGCATAAGATGAGTTGCAAGCCATTGGCACCACGCCCGATTTTCTTAGATCATAGTCATAACTTACTCTTGTTCTCCAGACCTCTGTCAATTTTAGTATGTTATAGGTAAAATTATATTAATTGAATTAATACCTCTTGAGGACTCCAAGTTGCATAAGATGAGTTGCAAGCCACTGGCATCAAGCCCAAATCTTCTCCGAAAGTGTCTTGACATAATATAAACTATTTCTGTAAAATTAAATCGATCGCCAATTCAATGGTCCTTTGTAATTCAAATCAGAACCAGCTTGTGATTTTTGTGTTTGCGCAGTTGAATACATGGCGTATGGATCTATGGATCTATGACCCACTTTATTTTACGGAAATAGTTTTTTACGTCTTCTTTAATTCGTACTTACTATTCGTGTTCTCCAGACCTCTAACAATTTTAGTATGCTATCAGTAGACATAAATTGATTTTATTGATACCTTTTAAGAGCCCCAAGTTGCAAAAGATGAGTTGCAAGCCACTGGCACCACGCCCAAATTTTCTCAGAGAATGTCTTTGATTCATATTTGGCATCCTTCGTATCCAAGACAAACCATCTAAAACTGATGTACTGCAGGACCAGGGATGGTACGAGCACAAAGATAAAAGTCATGATACCCCAATGAATATCACCCTGAAATAAGAATCCGAAACAGACCAACAATTAAAAGTTTCGATTCTAAACAGTGATTCTGGGACTGGAGGCGTTATAGGGTTTTAGTTTGCTTGTAAATTATTTGTATAACATTGTATTAATTTGAATTTTGTCAATAATTTGCTGTTATTGTGGAAATAAATGAAATGAAATGAAATGAAAGTCACTTTTTAACATGATTTTTCTTTTACCCACATAGAAAAAAAAATCTTAAAAGGGGCCAATTATCATGAATGGAGCATGCGGATTCGAAAAATGGCTAACAAAAATTAAAGGAGGCTTTACAGCAGTATAATAGTTTGCTTAATACAAATATTTAAACCTGCATTACTAAAATAGTATGTAGGAGACTGAAGTATATTGGTTTGTTTCTCTACAGGTTTGTTCACAAACCAGTTTAAAATGATCATCGAATAAATTATAATTTGATATTTTTAGAATTATGATAACTTTATGGAAGCATAAAGATACGT
>BQKZ01010047.1:0-15400 GCA_036244855.1 Temnopleurus reevesii | reverse complement strand
TCCCTCCTCTCCTCCCCCACCCTCTGCCTTCCTCCACCACTCCCTCCTTCCCCCCTTCCTCTCTCAATTGGCTTCCACCCTCCTCCTCTCCCTCCATCACTGCCATCCTCCATCATCCCCATCCTCCATCACTCCCTCCCTCCATCACTCCCTTCCTTTATTCATCGCTCCCTCCTTTCCTCCCTTCATCCCTCCTCCACTTTCGCCCTCCTTCCGTCACTTTCTCCCTTTGTTACCCCTCCCTCCCTCCCTCCGTTACCCCTCCCTCCGCAACACCCCTAATTCCCCTCCCTTTTGTATCCATCTCTCTCCTTTAATAATCCCTTAGATACAGTTTGCATGAATGGAAACATGTTTTTGCGTTTTTATAAATCATAATTGTTCAGCTCACTTCATTTAAATATTGTTTAATCTGATTATTATACCGAGTGAACATCATGGCGGTGGGCATATTGATTCAGAATGATGGTGTAGAACATTTTTTTCTATTCAAACTACATAGATCCATATTAAAGTTAGATCTATAACAAAATCTATAAGTTTCCTCGTCATTTTGCTCATTATTAAATTTCTGCTCTTTTTGTATTCATTTTACACACTATGAGTTATCAGACAATTCACAAGCTAGGAAAGCACTGTAATGTGGTACAGTATGAGGTCTTCTTCCGGAATTGTACATTACCAGATGAATTTTTACTTCTGTACAATCATTCGTGAATATGTGAATTATTTTTGTTAGGTCAGGTGTCTGTGCCACTGTCTACAAGGTTGAGTGGTGAATGTTTGACAAACATGTCAGCTTCATATTCTAATGCACACAAATGCGTGGGGTAGAATCATGTTATTCCCACACAGGCACATGGTTAGAGCTTTTACAATGTTCAACGTGAAGTCTTTTGCAAGATAGTGAAGAGCTAGGCTATTTTGCACATTTACCCTTTTTCATTTTTTCTACTTTGCTTTGTGACATGGAGAAGTTCTCAATCAGGCTTTTATGCACCGATCAGTCATTTTGAGACCGTGCCTTAAATGTCACTCCAAAACAACAAGAACAAGCAAACAAAACACAAATCAAATCAAACAAACAAACAAACACATCAGTGGTTCCTTGATCTGGAATTAGTATGATATACATTACAGATTAACTCATATGACTCAACTTTGGTTAAAAAATATCACATTTATTTTTGCTGATATTATTTTCATCGGTCACCGTGTTGCTTAATGATAAAAGAATAGCAGTACTTTGAAGACTGCTGAAAATAATTTAAGAACTTGAAACCCTTCCTATAGATGTCAATACACATGAATCCAATTTTCTAAGGTCTGTTACATTTCAGTACCTTGACATCACAATTTATTATGGTTTAACTTCTGGGAGACCAATTGAGGCAGTTACACCACAATAGAGTTCATATCAACTCTCAACCTTTCAATGACAAAAATCATTTAGAAAAGACTCCAAAAACGCCAATAATTTATAGAGCGCCGTTATCCATTTTGATAAAATGCTCAAGGCGCTTGAATGAGCTTTGAATAATTTTAAACAACATACGAGACATACAAGATTTACAAAAATTTTGATCATCAAAGTATTAAAGTAATCCACATAGGATCTTCAAAATCATATGTCCCTGGACATTGATGAATTAGTTGCTCAGAAAAGAAAGGAGAGTGACAGAGGCACGAAATGCTGAATGGTGAAAATCCCTTCAATGATTTTAATCAACTCTGACTTTACAGTGTAACTGGTCCAATACAAATCAATAGACCTTGACATACAAAACCAGCTGAATTTTCTAGCCTATTAGGTGTGATTTTCTTTGTCTTTGTCACGCAGACATTAGGATGGCAGGGAGGGCGGCTAGAATTTCACACTTGATTTCTCTGCTGCCATGGCAACCGCATCGCAACCGCATCAGTACTACCAACAGCGTATGCTTGTGAGATATGTGCATGAATTTGGACTCTTGGAATTATACCATTTGTAATTGCATCTCGGGGTTTAATGGAATGTCCAGGGAGGTGTTTCACCAAGATAAAAAAGACTTTACGCACGACTTTACGTTCGACTGGTATCCCTTCTTGCGCTGAATGCGCATAATATTATGAATGATTGCGCGCAAGAAGGGATACCAGTAAAGTCGTGTGTAAAGTCTTTCTTATCTTGGTGAAACACCTCCCAGGTGTATAAATTTAACCTCTTATTAACAATTTTCTCTCTCAATTCTATATGCCTGCCTCTTTTTCACCCTTGTTTTTTCTCTGGACATTTCATTTTTTTTCTGCATTTCTGGCATTCCTCCAATCCTGCGTCTCTCTCTCTCTCTCTCTCACTTTCCTTTTGCCCATGGGTGAATCTTTACTCTCTATAGGGTGTGTCAATAAGAACGTAAAGTTTCTGAAATGTCTGTCAAAATTTATGTTATACTATTATCAGAAGATTTTCTCATTCCATTTTGCCGCAAGGCCTTTTTGATACCCTGGACAGTCTATGTTCACCCAAGCATGAATGAAAATAGATTGTAAGTCACACTTGAGAGATCTATATGATTATTAAGTATCTAAAAATGTTAGCATTTATTTGCAAATAATAATATCAATTATAATACACAACATTTATATAGCGCTTAATACTAAGTGTTTCTAAGTGCTCTGTGCATTATTACCCGGCTATAGCATGGCTACCATTCGGCGCTCACTGCATTCAAGGAATTTATTCCTACCGTTACCCATTCACCTCACCTGGGTTGAGTGCAGCATAATGTGTATAAATTTCTTTCTGAAGAAAATTGACGCCATGGGTGGGACTTGAACCTACGACCCTCGGTTGAAAGGTGAGAGTCAGAACCACTACACCGTGGCGCCTCCAAATAATGAATTGAAATGAATTTTTGACAGATATTACAAGAGTGTATTCTTTAATGCACTCTGTATAGAGCCACGAAACATGCATTGTTCATTTACGAGTACTTTGGAATTTACGATATGATGTATGAGTTCGTTTTAATCAAAGTTTCATAGAACGATTCATTCTGGGTTTCTCCATTTCTATAAGTTGTCCTTGAACTTCAATTTTGGGATACTTTATTAATTCATCTCTATTTCAGTACTTAGTGTATGTCCTTGAAAAATTTCCTTTGAGCGTACATGCTGTTACTTCTATTCTTTGCCCCTTCACTATGTTCATTATTTGCTTTTGCCTAATACTCTTGTCAACATTTTTTTAAAAATACAATCTCTCTTTATTTCTTTGATTTAAATGAAAAAGCAAAGTGAGTGAAGACTATAGAGACAGCTAGCATTTTTTGTATTTTTACTTTACATGTGTACTTTTTGTATTTTTACTTATGTGCATTCTTTGTATTTTAAGTGATCTTTTGTAAATGCATTTGCAATTTAGCCTTTGGCTGCAAGAAATGATTTTAATTGTGATTCAATAAATAAACCATTACTACTACTACTACACACAAAAATAACAATTCTAAGTGAACAAAATTCATTCAGATGCAAAAGTGGTATTGGAATAGCTTTAATACATTGTAAGACTTGTATATTTTTTCAATAAAGTTTCAGTGTTATCCGCGGTAGATATGAACTCATTGATAAACGATAAAAAATATATTTATTTTCAAAACTGTTTCACAAAAGTTGCCACCGTTCTCCATTAAAATTTCATTAAGTACTTCTTTCTCACAGTCCACATGCTATTTACCAACTCTACACTGCAAAAACGCTGGTGTTAAATTTAACACCAACCGGAATCTATATGACAACACCAGAAAAGTGTTAAAATAACGCCAGTTTGGAATCCATTTGATATATTTCAGTACCAACTGATGTTGTTTAAGTCCTTGAACAACACCAGTCGGTGTTTGAATACATTGATTTGATTTCAAACGGGTGTTACTTTTACACTTTTTTGGTGTGGAATTTAACACCAGCGTTTTTGCAGTGTATTTTCTAGGTTTGAATTTACCAAAATGTTGACAGAATAAGATATTCTAAAAACCACCAACAGACTGATTTTGCTTTTAGATGAAATGTCTTGAAATGTAAGGTGATTTTGCACATTGATATCCTCATTTGTGGTATTCTGGCAGTAAACCTATTCGTTGAACGCAAGTGCAATGTTTGGACCATGTTTAGTCGGGTCATTAAATCTAATTTAGCCCCTTGTTGTACCAAGGAAAGTTTTATATCTGGAACAACACCTCTTTGAAGTAGGTTTGATGCTGTGTCTTAAAGAATGACAACAATGCTGGCAAATATGTGCTTCCTAAAACGCTTCATCAGGACAGAGAACAATCACTGAACCCGTTGCAAGAATAGCCATTATTCGTTAATAATAACGAAAGTTTTATTGTGATGGTAATTATATTTTATCAGGTTTTCGCTGAACAAGCACCACACATAAATAAGCACAGAGATTAAGTGAAATTTGGTACCAGCGATCAGAATTTGCAAGAATTAAAACAATGATTTCTACAATTGGACATTACTGTACACGAATGGCCTTAAGGTCTTTGATAGAACAATATGTTAATATATAAATGTTTAAAAAATAAAACAATCAGAAGTAATCGGAACACACTTCTATCTGTAGCAAAAAGAGTCCATGAGAATTAGTTTCTTAGCTATATCTCAATTAATAATACATAGTGAGACTTGTAATTTAAGAATATGATCCAAAATTATTCTTAATAAAACTGCACATTTGTAACTTATGTGCACTTTTACCTTAGATCTACTGCACATCCTAAATTTTTAGATCGGTTGATATCTTAAAATTTGGCGGCATAGAACCTCGGACATCAAAGGATCACCCTATGTATTGTTCATCTTTTGAATTTAACCAGGTGTTTCACATTCATGACCCTGAGCTGTTACTCCATTCTTAAAACCCTCCTTGGTTGTACTTGGAAATTGCTCTTCCTGTTTTAAACCTGTACCAATAGACCACTTTTGTAATTCAAATTTATTCATGTTTGCCCCAAGACAAACTATGTATTCAGCCGTCAGAAAATAATGAAAAGACAATACTCAGAATGCCACTTGCATACATTAACGTTGCTAGGTTGGACAAACATTGTAGCTTGACCAACCTAGCAACAACCATTACATGCTTTCCACATCCCTTCTCTTGAAATAAGATTATTCTATATCAGGTGAACAAATATTTTATCATTGTGCATTTGACAAACAAGCGAACATAACATTTGAATACATTACAAAAGTGGCCTAATGTACCATCATTGAAATAAATCTTACGAGTTAGGAATTCTATTGGATTCTTTCCAGGATTAGACCTTGTTTGTAGTTATCAAAGTTGTACAATCTTTTTCTCTTAAGTGACTTTTATGAATAGAAGGGTATCTAGCCAGATGATTTGTGAGTAGAATTCCTTTGCAATTGTTGTAAATGCTCAATTGAATTAGGCGGTGTGGTCAGTTGGGGATGGATCATTCATGCATGTAAGGGATGGAGAAAGAGAATGGAAATTTTGTCTCCTCTACTTTAGTTTAGTTTTTAGTTTTAGTGAAAGTCATTCTGCAGCATTTTTCTCAAACAGAACTCATTATATACCTCGGAAGCAGTTCTCAAGGTCCAGGCTGGTGTTCAGTTTGGAGGTGAATTGTTGTAAATGGTCAATTGAATTAGGCAGTGTGGTCAGTTGGGGATGGATCATTCATGCATGCAAGGGGCAGAGAAAGAGAATGGACATTTTGTCTCCGCTACTGAAAGTCTTTCTGCAGCATTTTTGTCAAATAGAACTCATTATATACCTCCTTGGAGGAAGAAAATAGATTCCTCCAAGATATCTCGGAAGCAGTTTTCAATGTCCAGGCTGGTGTTCAGTTTGGAGGTGATATGTTCAATTGAATTAGGCTGTGTGGTCAGTTGGGGAAGGATCATTCATGCATGCAAGGGTTAGAGAAAGAGAATTGAACTTTTGTCTCATCTCCTGAAAGTCATTCTGCAGCATTTTTCTCAAAAAGAACTCATTATATACCTCGGAAGCAGTTCTCAAGGTCCAGGCTGGTGTTCAGTTTGAAGGTGAATTGTTGTAAATGGTCAATTGAATTAGGCAGTGTGGTCAGTTGGGGATGGATCATTCATGCATGCAAGGGTTAGCGAAAGAGAATGGAACTTTTGCCTCCTCTACTGAAAGTCATTCTGAAGCATTTTTCTCAAAAAGAACTCATTATATACCTCGGAAGCAGTTTTCAATGTCCAGGCTGGTGTTCAGTTGGGAGGTGATTTGTTGTAAATGCTCAATTGAATTAGGCAGTGTGGTCAGTTGGGGATGGATCATTCATGCATGCAAGGGGTAGAGAAAGAGAAAGGAACTTGTGCCCCCATGACTGAAGGTCATTCTGCAGCATTTTTTCTCAAACAAAACTCGACCTATACCTTGGAAGCAGTTCTCAATGTCCAGGCTGGCGTTCAGTTGGGAGGTGAATCTTTAATTAAAAAACTGAACATACACTTTGTGTACATGTAAGGCCTCTATCTATATGTTAGATTACTGTTTTGTTATGTTTTTTATGCTTTTTACTGCGCTTTTGCCAGTCCCAAGTCTGCATGATGCATCTGATTGTTTCAAGGACAAGATTTGTCTGCAGGTCTCCATATGCTGCTTTCTGTATATTTATATTAAAATGTCTGTTTTGAATTTTATTTGAAAATTTCATTTGACAGCTCTATTTTATGTGACATTTTACTTTTCTTCCTTTGATAGGTCTGATGTCTCTCGGTTGTATTCCAATTTGTTGTGCTCCTGCTTTTAATTTCATTTACCTTTTTGAAATTATTTTAAATGTTGATAACTCCCAGGACCAAAGCAATTTCTGGCCTTTCCTTTTTGAAAAGTGTTCAGGCATCTGTTCTTTTTTTAAATTCCCATTAAACATCATCTCCATCTAAATTTTCTTTATCCTTTTTTCATTTCATAGATCGCAAGTTTATCAGCCATATTCCAAGGTCCAGACCTGTTTGTGGCCCTGCAAGCGACGGGGTCATTCAAGCCGGCCTCGTACTCTGACAGCTCTCCGTTCAAAGTTGCACCCTCTACCAGACAAACGTTGAGAAGAAAATCAGAAGACATCGCTGGTCAACCTCCTCAGAAGATTGTCAAGAAGAGCCGTAAGTTTTTTATCAGATGATTGAGGATCTTTTTGTCATTTATAAACTTCCCTAGAAGTCTTGACACTTTGCCTACATGGGAATTCTTTTATTCTTCTCATGTGTTGTAAAGTTGGTTTAATAATATGTATTTGCTCTAAAATTAAAAATAAATTATAATATGAAAAGACCCAACGACCCAAAGATAATGTTTTTTATTTTAGAAGTCAGCTTCAAGTTAAGATGTGTGCATAATGCATGTGTGTTTTGTTTTGAATGCCCCCCCCACCCCACATAGCCCCCAAGACAGCAGGGTGCTTCAATTTAGGCACTCATTCCTGACTTGGCCAGCATGGTCATTTTCCAACTGTTCCCCCAAACACACCCGAGTAGAATGCAGCACAATGTGGATGCATTTCTTGCTGGAGGAAATTGATGCCATGAGAGGGTTTCCAATGTACGACTCTCTAGTTGAAAGTACAGAGACAGAATTACTACACAGTGAAGCTTCCACGTTGTAATATATGATATAATTTATCTTATTTATTTTCATCTTCTTTCAGGTGGGAAGTGGCGTGCTTGGATAGTGACTGATGAGAACCCCGCAGCAGGCACCGATGCGACCGTCTCAATTACCGTCTATGGTGAGAAGGGCAAGTCGGAGGATATCGTCTTAGGATGCGGTGATGGACGGTTTGAAGCAGGAAATGAAGATGAGTTTAATGTAAGTATATCAAAGAGAGAGAGAGAGGGAAAAGAGAGAAATGGGGAGGGGGAGGAGAGAGAGTAGAGAAAGAAGATACGAGAGTGAAGAGAGGAGGGGGTAGATAGAATGAAAGGGAGATAGAGATTCTATGTTAAGGGAAAATCAGAAGATACATGTATTGTCTTAATAGGATGTGGTGATTGAAGGGTTGAAGCTGGCAATGAGGAATTTAATGAAGTATATCAAAGAGAGAGGGAGAGAGAGGGGGAGAGGAAAAAAAAGGGGGGGGTAGAGAGAGAGAGGGAAAGAGAGAAGGAGAAGAGAATAGAAGAGAAGAGAATAGGAGAGAGGTAGAAGCAGAGAGAAGAGTGTCTATGTGAGAAGGGAATATCAGAGGATATCGTCTTAGGGTGCGGTGATGGACGGTTTGAAGCAAGCAATGAGGATGAGTTGAATGTAAGTATATCAGGGAGGGAGGGAGAGAGAGAGCGGGGGAGAGAAAAAGGGTGGGGGTAGGGAGAGCGAGAGGGAGAGAGAGAGAGAGAGAGAGAGAGAGAGAGAGAGAGAGTCTATTTAAGTGAGAAGGGCAAATCAGAGGATATCGTCTTAGGGTGCGGTGATGGACGGTTTGAAGCAAGCAATGAGGATGAGTTTAATGTAAATATATCAGAGAGAGAGAGAGAGAGAGCGAGAGAGAGAGAGAGAGGAGTGGGAGGGGGCAGATGTAGAGAAAGGGAGAGAGCAAGAGAGAAAGTAATAAGGGAGAGATATATCATAGAGAGAGGGGGAAAGAGAGTTTACATTTAGAAGGGCAAGTCAGAGGATATTGTCTGAGGGTGCGGTGATGTAAGATTTGAAGCGGGCAATGAAGATGAGATTAATGTAAGTATGTCAGAGAGAGAGAGAGAGAGAGGAGTGGGAGGGGGCAGATGTAGAGAAAGGTAGTGAGCAAGAGAGAAAGTGATAAGGGGGAGATATATCATAGAGAGAGGGAGAGAGGGGGAAAGAGAGTTTACATTTAGAAGGGCAAGTCAGAGGATATTGTCTTTAGGATGCGGTGATGGAAGATTTAAAGCGGGCAATGAAGATGAGATTAATGTAAGTATATCGTAGAGAGAGAGGGAGACAGAGAAAGGGGGATATATAGACAGAGAGGGCGAGAGAGAGAGAGAGGGGGAGAGAAGGAAATGGAGGGGATAGTTAGATAGATAGAAAGAGAGAAAAGAAGGAATGTAACTAGAATGAGCAAAGAATTGATAAGCTAAAGAATGAAGGGAAAACTAGAAGAATAAAAGAAGAAGAAACAAGGAATAAGAAGTTTATGTCAGGTAGAGAGGTGGCAAACACAACCAATGAAAGATCAAACTATTAAGGATTGCCAAGGAAATCAGTAAGCCCTGTCATTTTAGCATAAATCTGCAAATAAGCTTGTCCTGTATTTCTGTGGTAATAAGGCTTCAAACCTGCAATTGATGAGCCTCAATTAGCCACGTGGACTGCTATGTAAACACGAGTCTGGCTTAGACTTGACAGTGATCAAATTCATCCATCAGGCTTTAGTTGATCCTATGTGGATAATCAGTTGCAGCCGGAAAATGGAATTCTCTGCCGTTGTGCGGTTAGGAATACGACAGTGTAGTCGTGACTAGAGTTGGGGGGGGGGCGTTTTGCATTATTATTACCCT
Source organism: Temnopleurus reevesii (assembly GCA_036244855.1). Classification (NCBI taxonomy): domain Eukaryota; kingdom Metazoa; phylum Echinodermata; class Echinoidea; order Temnopleuroida; family Temnopleuridae; genus Temnopleurus; species Temnopleurus reevesii. The sequence goes on along the minus strand of BQKZ01010047.1, from coordinate 5,884 downwards.
TGCTTTAGCTTGTCGCCACCAGTGCTCAAGCATTTCAAGGAATAAATATGCCTGCCAGCCAGATACATGACCCATTCATCCCACCTGGGTTGAGTGCAGCACAATGTGGATGAGAATTTCTTGCAGATGGAAATTAACACCATGAGTGGGATTGAATCTGCGACCCTCTGCTTGAAAGGTGAGAGTCTGAACCACTACACCACCACTTATCTATCTGTATGCTTTTTCATTCTGTCATGGGCTTATAGAAATTAAAATAATGTAAATATTAGTGATGTTAATAATTATACAAAAGATATGAAATATCAGTAGTTGAGATGAAAAAATGGGGGCAAAGTAACATTTTTGAATATTTGTTTAGAGAATAGTGTTTGCTGAAATATTGTGAATGTGGACTTCAAGCTTTTTGATGTATCACCAAAATATATCTAGAATTCTGGGGGGGGGGAATACAATCAGTAAAAGCTAGTTTAATCATTATTTAGACATGAGGCGGGATGAAGAGNGGGGGGGGGGGGTGTACAATCAGTAAAAGCTAGTTTTAATATCGTATAAACGTGGGTGGGATGAAGAGGTGGGCGATGTTGATTAGTCTGGCTTTGTAACATTAAAATGATCGTACAGTGTTCATGTTAAAGCCCAAGTACAGTTTTGGTAAAAGCGAATATTTTTATTGCCAAATTTTGTCTTCAAATCTATATATAATGAAACATGATATCATGAACATGCTGTACAAAAGATTGTGCGTAAAATATGAACAAGTTTTGGAAAAGTTATAACCTAAAATGTGCAAAATATTTCAGCGTCGCGTACCCCGACGCTAATTCAATATTTTCTTTCTTGATGACGGACAACTTTTCATGCACAGAATTGGATGAAAATTTCAGAATTTATTCTTTGTGTATTCTTTTTTTATCATGCTTTAATCAAATCCTGGAAATAACTTTGTATATGCCCGATAAGAAGCTAAGTATTGTTACAACCAAGAGAGGGCGCTAAATACGATTTAACGGTCAAATTCAAATTTTCAAAAGAATTAGCTTGGAGAAAAATATGATATGGTCTTAAGATATGTATAAAAATTACATGTCATGGTAAATATCCCAAAAATTCACATTTCTTAATAATCTTTACCAAAACTATACTTGGGCTTTAACAAAACACATTGTCGCAATCAATTGCAGATGTCTGCCTTCATTGTCGACCTTTTCTGCATTTCACGAGCGGATAGATGAAAGCACCGATAACATGAAAATGAAACATACAGTCTAGTCATGGGGAATTTCACAAGTGGATAGATGAAAGCACTGATAACATGAAAATGAAACGTACTGTCTAGTCATGGGGAAATATGCTTGGAGGGGATGTGCAGTTGTGCAATTTTAATTACAGATGCAATGATTGCCTGACTACTCTTTGTAATCAATTGCAGTCCTGAATTATCAGAGATGCCCACCATTCAGAACATGCATGTGGTGTTTTTTCATATGAATTTAAGGCTTTTATGACATGTGAATAGCTGAGGGTGCGGATATTATCATGATTTTCACTCACTTTTGTTCAGTTGATATGCTATTCACATTCTTATATGCCTCAGACATATTCCGGGATGGTTGGCATCTCTGCATTCGATTTGTACATGTTCCAGACAATGAGTTTGTTATTTAGACATAGGGGGTGTTGCTCAAAATCAATTGCAAATCAACTGAAACTTTGCAAATTTTCATTCGCGCGTGGTGTGCGCATTTAACAAGACGCGCATGAAACAATGATTTTGATTGGCGCGTTACGATCAACTGCAACTTGCGATCAATTGCAACTTTTGAGCAACACCCCCCATAGATTCACGATATTTAGGAGGCAGGGTGTGGGAGCTAGGGAATTGGGGATGCATGGCATAAATTCATGTACAGGTTTAGTATCTGCCATGGGAATCCCTTGAAAATTGTAAATGTATTTGGGATGCACTATAAATTACCATGTGGGTGTACCTACCGACAGGTTAACATCAGATGTAAACAGTAGGCATAATCGGAGCGGTTTCATCAGGGCAAAGCTTGAACATTTCCAAAGCCTGAACGTTTTCAAAGCTCAATGGAGTTATGTATGTAATACTACAATGTCTGTGACAGTGTAAGGTCTCAGACGATTTGTGTAAACTATTAGACTGTACAGAGATGAAATCCATTGCAAAATGATTTTTTTTTCAGCTAATGATATACATGTAACAAGCTTATCATATGCTCAGTCAATCATTAAATCTGGTTGATGCAGCTTTATCAGCACAATCTTATGCATTATCATTTTGTGCCATTGAGCTCTATATGGCATCTAAATGACATTGATCATGATCGATATTTGGAAGTGCTGCCAAGGCAATGAGCATTTTTTAAATTAGATCTGATTTTTTCCCCCTATATAACATTATTTGGATGATGGCTCTCCTCTCTTCACTCTATACAAAAGAATATAATATTTTTCCTCTGTACATGTACTTTCAATTAATTGTATAAAACTTGTTCAATTCAATACTTGGTTGCCATGCATGTATTACTAGTAAAAACCATTCTATCTCTCTATCCATCTATCTAGCTATATATCTGTCTATTTCTCAAGTTATGTATCTATCTATCTGTGTATCTATCTATCTATATATCTATCTATCTATCTATCTATCTATCTATCCATCTATATATCATTCTGTCTATTTATCTATATGTATTTATCTATCGATCTATCTATCCATCTATCTATCCATCTATCCATATACATGTATTTATCCATTTGTATATCTGTCTATCCATTAATTTATATCCAAAAAAGGCTTATATGAAGCCAGGAAGTTACAAACACAATTATTAATGAAAACCTATATTAATATCAATGAATCAACTACAAAATGTGCTTTGCATCATAAACATTCCTTTTACTCAAACACTGTCAATGAAAGCATGCCCATACCTCAAACATACAGTACAGTAAATTATTAATTCTGTCTGCACCAGCTTTGATTGATACCCGAACCCTTTCGTCTGGAATCATTTGTTCCTTGTCTGGGTTTGTGATTGATTCAAAGAAATTTTAAAGGTTATACATTAATGTATTGTTGGGCTTGGTTTTTCCAAGTTAAGCCCTGGTCACATAGGACCCCGGAAGCAACACGATCCACCCCGACTCTTTGTTAATTCACAGTTAACTGCCTCAGAACAACGAGTCGGGGTGAATCGTGTTGCTTCCGGGGTCCTATGTGACTGGGGCATTAATGTACAGTGATGCATCATTGGGCTTATATTTCAAGCCTGTTTAAGACAGGCAATGGATCATTGAGCTTATATTCCAAGTTTTCCCAAACATAGGTTTGTGAAATGTTTGATTGATCATTTCAATTGTCTTGACTTGATATTGAGTTTGTACAATTGTATTATATTATCAAGTAAAATGTGTACAGCAATTGTATTAAGATGAATGTACATGTATATTATACAAGATTACAAAGTAATGTTTGCTAAGTTCTTCTTCATTGAACATGGGATTTGTTTACAAGTATCATTATTCTAAAATGTTTAATTTTGATTTTGATGTTTTTTGTAATCTTATGATACTGGGAGTTGTTTCACCAAATCGTTCTTAAAGTTACGCACGACTTTAAGATCGACTGGTATTAATTATTTTTCTGAATGCTCTTACTATTATGAATCATTGCGCACAAGAAGGGATACCAGTCTAACGTAAAGTCTTGCGTAAAGTCTTTCTTATCTTGGTGAAACACCGCCCAGGCTGCATATGATTAGTGTTTTTGTTTGTCACCTACATGCATAGCGATTTTGATAATTGAAATCTTAATAAAATGCTTGATCGTCTTTAGGGAATCTTACCAATTTAAGACAAGGAATTGACTTTAAATCTTCTACCAACCTTATTTTCTTTGGAAAATAAAGCTAGCTTTGTGGTGCTGTGCTGAGTTTTGAGTGAATCAGTTGAATACCATTATGTTGAATTTAGAACTGTACATGTAGCTCTATTATAAAGCAATACATTTTACTGATTCTTGTGAACTCATATTGTGAGCTGACACAGTAAATTGAACTACATATATTTATTCTCGACTTGTTAAATCTTTACTGTTTCATCCCTATTTTCTTTGATTTAGCTGCAAGTTGGCAACATTGGTGAGATCTACAAGATTAGAATTGGACATGACAACCAGACGGAGTTTGCCGGGTGGTTATGTGAAGAGGTAAGAAAATACTATTCTATTTAAAAGAAGAGTCTACCCAAAAATAATAATGTTTTAACAGAAGCAGAAAAACTTTGCGAGTAGAACAAAAAAAGTGTGAGGAAAATCAGACAACTAATAACAAAGTTACATGTATGAATTTTTAATGATTAGGAAAAACAGGCAAATCAGTGCAAATTTCCAGGTATGTTGCCAATTTGATGACGTCACAGGTGCACAACTAACCATTCATCCTATTCATATTTATAGTGCAAATTTAAATTCATCACTTTTACAGAAAGATACAATATTTGTTTTCATGTAAACATGCAAATATGGGAGCTACACATCTATCATGAAGATATACTACAGTTAAACTTGTGAGGAAATCATATCAGTGGGAGAAAAAGTAACATTTTTAACATTGATATCAATATCATAAACGGTCAGTTGTGCACCTATGACGTCATCAGTTGCCAATTTGTCTAGATACGCAAACATTAATAACTTTCTTATTTGTTGTCCGATTTCACTCAAACTTTTTTTGTTCTGCTCACCAAATTTTCCTGCATCTGTTGAAAAATTATCATTTTTGGTACCTAGACTCTCCTTTTAATAATAATATTAATAATATACTTATATAGTGCTTTACCAGTTCCTATTGAAACTTACTAATGCGCTTCACCTTATTATTACTCGGTCATTGGGTGACTTCAAGTACGTTGTTCGGTGTTGGTGTTGGTGTTGAGAGAGCAAAACGGGTCCGTAAACCGAGCTCCAACACTGTTGTCAGTTTACAGAAGTGATACAGAAACGACCAGAAATACGTCAGAATCTTGCGAGGTCTATCCCAAACACCGACAGAGTTCAAGTTTGGTGTTGAGGCTGGTGTTGGTTTTGCTGCAACACCAACACCAGCGTTCAACACCGTACTTGAAGTCACCCATTGAATTCATAGCAAGTCGCCTGTTAGGCGGGCACTACTGAACCAACCACAAGACGGTTTTTTCCTACCAGTAACCAATAGCACTTGGGTGAGAATGGCCAATGTGGATAAATTTCTTGCCAAACGGGTATCGAACCCAGGACCCTGTGATTGGAAGTCCAAGGATGTAACCACTAGACCATGACACCTCCAAAGTCATATGCAGAGATGCCAACTGGTACAGAATATGCATGAGGTGTATTATCATACAAATTCAAGGCTTTCATTACAAGCGAATGGCTGTGAGTGTGGATATTGTTGTAATTTTTGCTCTCACTTTTGTTCAGTCGTTGTGGTATTCACATTTTGATTTTGATACCGTGACTATTTTGGAATGTTTCGCATCTCTGCTCATGCCTGGCAGAAAATTTACTTTTATGATGTACAACTGGAGGTAGTTGTAAGAAAAAAGAAATAGGTTTTTCATTTACTTTATTTTATTTATTTATTGATCCGGGTTGGCCCATTCAACATAAGTTGGTCTCCCAATGGTGCTACAACAAAGAACTTAGAAAACGTATATTTATGAAAGCGTTTTAGGCAAGGTAAACTCTCCGGTAGAATTGTTGAGATGAAGTCCTTAATGGTTTTAACCTTCAAATTCGATTCATGTCCTATTCAGTAATATTTCCCAACATTCATGTAATCGTTGTCGTTAATGGGAGTTTCAGATGACATTTAAA
>BQKZ01010044.1:9045-19692 GCA_036244855.1 Temnopleurus reevesii | reverse complement strand
CTGTTTAAATGCTGTCAAAATGAGCTAAGAAGTTTTCCCTCCGGAGTCTCAGCTCAGGGTCTAAGAGCAGGGATATTTTCGATCGTTGTGGTCAAGTTTGGAATACCTTAAAGGGATACCTTAAGTCACAATCTACGTCACCGTTCTAACTAGTGACACAAAAGTTAAGTCAAACGCGAATTCAATGATCCTTTGTAATGCCATTCAAATCGGAACCGGCTTTCGATTGTTGTTTCCGCACAATTGAATACACGGCGGACGGTTCCATTGTCTCTGGCTCACTGAATCTTTCTGAAATAGTTTATATCGTGTTCCAAGTCCTTTTGACCGAGATAGAGCGTATATAGATTGCTAATTGACTAGGCTCTCACTGGTAGTGCATTCATGAATACGTTCAAGAGCATGCAAAATTCTTAAAGGTTTTCGTGTTTTTACGAAGTGACGGTAGCCAAAGAGAACTGAAACCCACACATCTCACAAATCGATTGATTCAGCGAGATCTTCTATCAACAAAGATGTCAGTAAGACACCCTTTGAACTATTCTATTTATCGATCTTGCCTTGTCGTCATGTAACGCTAACATTAACATCCGTCACTTCGTGAAAACACGGATGATTATGTTTATCGACTATAAATGGTGCAACATGATGTTCACATCGTCCGTATTTTCACGAAGTGACGGGAGCCAGAGGGTCTTGTTACGCGAAATGAGTTACAGATCCATAGGAGCGTGTCCTTCTATAGAATTAACGCGTTGTTCGATAGGATGCCCGTTGAATTGGCGTTATGTCGGAATTACTTTGTCTTCACGCAACAATATCCTTTGGTTCTCGTGAAAACGCGGACGATATAGCAGCATCATGATTTCAATTACATCGCTATTGAATGATAATGATCTCATTGTATGCATGCAGGTTTATCGTCGGGACATTGAAAACGTCCGTCCCTTTGACAACCTGACCATACCCGTTTTCATTGACGGGACCATCGGCCGTTCCACGACGTTTCGGGTGTGTTGGGATCACGACCCCGTCCTCATCGAGCTCCGGGACCCATCCGGCCGGGTCTACAACCGTCAATCGACGTCCGTTGCCGTGACCGATCTAGGAAGGCAAAAGATGGACTTCAGGTTCCCCGACCTGATTCAGGTACGTTATTAGCCCTATCTCTGTTCAACTTCTCTAGAGGTCATTTATCTTTCTCTCTCAATCTCTCATGATTGTTGTTTATTTTTGCATTGTTGTATTCATCATATATTCATCGTGTTTCTTGTCTTCTAGTAAATGCCAAATAAATAATGAATAATAAATAATCAATTATGAAGATAGGGATTAGGGATTATAAAGCCAAAGCCACCAGCTTAGGCACTCTGGACAATAGACCAAAAAGCACTTCACAGAGTAGATTTTTAGATGCGCGCAACGCGAACAAAACTACGGAAATGTTGGTAGAGTGTTTTAGTGAAATCTATGGCAAGCCATGTAATCATGAAATCTCCAGCGATCTTGTAAAGGGTTTGTTGTCCTACTTAAATGATCATCACTCCGTTTTACCCCTCCAACCAGAATAGACGATCATATTTTCCTTGCACCCCTTTTCAACATCGCATTAATCGTAGTTTTAGTCATAAACATATATACATACAGTTGTCACCATCATTATGTCATAGTGGAGTTTTAGAAGAATACACGGAATCACACTTACGTTTCAACTTAGTTTAGTGATTCTAACTGAAGTGAGTAATCTTCGTTCTGGGTCTAAACCCATCAGGAATATTAGAAGCAATGGCTAACATTGTCGAGAATCGTAATAAAATTTAGCTGATTCAGCAGGTGCAATATGACCATTATTCTAAACATTTGGCCCAAACTAGAATAGCCTGAAATCTATAAACTCATTGATCCAGTATATTGCAAGCGATTTAAGACAGATAATTCATCAACGACCGGCCAGTCGCTGATTAATCACCGCAACGCACCACGCGCGGACAAACGTCTCCGGGGGTTATGGCGACAGCAGTTTGACCGCTCCGCTGACCCAAAGCCACGTGTAACAACAGTCACTTGCCTCTTGACCTCGATCCGGAACCAGTCTTTAATGTCCACATACAAAGAGTTAGTGCTTCTTACGCTTAGGGGTGTTGCTCAAAATCAACTGCAAATCAATTGCAACTTTGGAAATTGTAACGCGCATTTCAATTCGCACACGGTATGCGCATTTAACAAGACGCGCATGAAAGAATGATTTTCATTGGTACGTTCCGATCAGCTGCAACTTGCAATCAGTTGCAACTTTTGTGCAACACCCCCTATGTCATCTTGGATTACAAACTCATATCATATGCACAATACAGCCCACTGCCTCAAAAATATATTTTCATTATCTCCCGTTTATGAACATTTCATTTCAGCCGGGAACATGGCACGTGACAATGAAGAACCTCGAGCAGCCATTGCAGTCGTTCGAACTGGACGTCTTCTCGGCAGCTTCCGACCCGACTCGGGTCCCTATCCAAGCAAGGCAGCTGGTCATGCAGCAGGAGATCGACATCGAGATCACCCCAGTGCTCTCGCTGTATGGTGAGGTCAAACAGGGGGAGATGCCCGTCATGGATGCCTCAGTGACCGTCAGCGTTGATCGTCCGAATACGCAGTACCCCATTCAGGTTACGCTCAGGGATACCGGTGTTGGTAAGTCGATAGTCCGAAAGCATGGTAAATTAAGATAATCATTTGAGAGTTTACTGGCATTCAGCTGATCGTCCGAACACACTACTAGTTCCAAAGAACCACTGGCTTAGGAAGAGTTTGAAAGGGAGGGGGGAATCATCCATTAGCTTTCCATTGCAACAAGTGTTTTTCGGGGGTCAATGAGGTCTGATTTCGTTTAAGGGGCGGGGGTTGGGTCCCCAAGGCTCCCACCCGGTTCCTAAGCCCACATATACTGGTGCTGATAAGTCCACCATCCAAACGTACATTCAGTTCATATTAAATGCATGCTGGCGTTAGAGAGTATACCGTCCAAACGCGGCATCCAGTTCAGGTTAAATGCATACCGGACAGTGTTTCACCCAATCATTCTTATAGATACGAACGACTTTAAGAAAGAATGGAGTACATTAACGATTTCAATACTCGTAAGATTCTCGATCATTCAGCAGAAAAACCGATAACCTTCGAGCGTAAAGTCGTTCTTAAAGGCCGTCGTAACTTGGTGAAACACCGTCCTGGTGTTGGAAAATCGTCAGTGGACGCACATCCACATCGGCACACAATAACTATGGTTTATGTGCAGACAACCCTGGGCAATGCTTAGCCAAGTTAAGAATGACTTTAAGAACGACTGGTATCAGTTCTTGTGTTCAATGATTGATACACTTACAAGTATTCAGCACAAGAACTGATACCAGTCTCGTGGTTCGTAAAATCTTAAACAAATCTCACATACTGTTGCTTCACAGGGGCTGACGTAAGAAAGAATGACGGAATCTACTCTGCTTACTTCACTGACTTTTCGGAGGAAGGAAACTATCAGCTGGAGATGAACGTTGTACGACACGGTGTATCAACACAGGAGAGACCCAACTGGATGGCTAGTGGGGTTCAGCCCGTTCATTGGGGTACGTTAAATATACTGACTGAATGTGAACATGATGTAAGACCCTAGTCACATAGGACCCTGGAAGCAACACGATTCAACACGACTCTTTGTTCAGTTCACAGTTAACTGCATCAAAAAAAAAAAGATTCGTATTGATTCGTGAATCTTCCGGGGTCCTGTGTGACTGGGGCATAAACATGAACATGATGAAGGACAAAGAACGCGGACAAAGTCCCCGTTCTAACCATCACTATAGCTGAAATGAAGAGATGAATCTTACTGCATTTTACAGTAAATTACTGTTCAAATAAAAGTAAAACGTGTGTCAGATGCATTGTCGTCTGTTGCATGAAGGAACTGTTTTGCCTCCTAAAACATGGTAAAAAAAACTTTTTCCAGGGCCGTGTGTAGACGTGATACAGAACATTTGATGCACAAGCCGTATGCCGTATAGGTGAAATAAAGATCTGAAATAAAAGCTAGCGACGGCCCTGCCTTGTCCATCATTTTCATAGCTGACATGGACGGTATATTGGGAGGGGGTGGCAGACGAAATTGGGAGTGCCTTTATTATTTTTGAGGGGAGCATCCTCTCATAAAGGCCGACTTACACCTTTGCGTTTTTAGCCTGCGTCGGCTTACCATTTTTGGAAATTAAAAACGCTCCCTTGAAGGACAGCATACGCAGATCAGACGGTGGACTGACGTTCGTCTTTGTGCGTCGTTTTTAATTTCCAAAAACGCTGGGCCGACGCAGGTTAAAAACGCAAAGGCGTGAGATACTGAACTTGGGGCAGTGTATGACACGCAGCATACAGATGAGTTAACACTAAACTTTTCCTTGAGATCCAACATGTCATTTGATGTTTTGTTATGGTCTTCCTCAAGAACACAACCAAATGAATCCCTAGTTTAACCCTTTGCGATTTTATCCTGACAGATACCGTCGAGCAGCCACCCGCCATAGTGACAATCGACCCCTTTATGAGAGCCCCTCCAGAGACGCAGGTCGAGGTGACAGGGAACGTGGCCAGACTGATGGCAGTGGACAGCTTTCCACCGGCTCGCATCAGTGATCTGGAGGTTCTATCCTTTGATCCTTATGCGAGAACCGCCAGGATCCGCTGGACGGCCATGGGAGACAACTATGAAACAGGAACTGGTCAGTAATTTATCAATTTTTCTATCAAATATTTCTACAGTGCAGCCCATTCAATAATACCTAATCTACCAGATGAGGCAAAATTAAAAACAATAAATACAAATGAATGCATTATTGGCATAAACTAGAGTAAAATAATGACAGATAAATTAACAAATAAATTACTGAATGTTCATTACATGATTCATATAGAGGTTCAATTAAATGCCAACCGTTAACGTGTCAGAATATGTTGGACAAAAGAAACAAACATTTCAAACGTTCGCAATTTGTCCAGCAGACAAAGAATTCCTTCTGCTTTCATTAAAAAATACAGCTTAAGAGCACCTACCGCTTATGTATAATGTTTGATGAAAATTAGGATGAGAATTGCATTCCAAATTATTATTGTTTTTGGTAAATTATTAGCCAATCATGATCTAATCAATTTGGGATCTTGCCACCCAACAGCTTTCGTACGATAACATTAAGGTAAATCTGTATGTGCACAATCGGCAATCTTAGTAGACCTGAATACGATTCTGCCTTAACACATTCATATTTAGTTTTAACTAAATTCCATCTCAAAATCGACTTTTCTTTTAAGTGAAACATGTCTCCTTTGAATTAACGGATCTTCTATCATTTGGTTTTTTTTTACCAGCCTCTGGGTACGAGATCCGATACAGCAACGATGCGAACACGCTCGCCCGTTCCTTCTGGGCTGGCACACTTCTTCACCAAGGTATGGTCCTGGATGGTAACCTCATGGCCCCCAAGCTCAGCTTCGAAACGGAGATCATGACAGTCCAACTTCCACCCAACGTATGCAACCCGGTGTGCGGGCTTCGACTCCAGGCCATGGATGGTGTGGGCAACAGGGGCGAGCCTTCGAATCTGGTGACTGTGGTTATGACCGGGGGACCATCGGCAACTGCACAAACGTTCACGTCCATCTTCGATGTTACAGGTTTCGTTGGTGGTACTGGCGTTGTAGGTGGCGGCGGCAACGGTTGGAACGGTGCTGGGACTGGGACTGGGACCGGTATGCCTCCTGGTAACCCACGATTTCCAGCATTCGGATCCACACCAAGAATTTCCGGACAACCCAGGCCATTTCCGACTTCCGGTGGTGGAGGCGTGAACGGAATCACCACAAAGGTTCCCGGTGATCGACCGCACGGGCTGAAACCAAACAAGAAAAGGACGGCTACCATTGCCGCTGTGACTGTCGTCATCGTCCTCCTATTGATCACTGCCGTCGTGATATTCTCTGTCATCAGGCTCGGCACCCTGAAGAAGCGAAATAGGAAGCTAGACCAGTGGGCGAGTCCACAAGACGCCGAGTCAGATCCAGACGAAATGGTACGCAAACCAAAGAAGAAAAGGCTCGGGAGGAAAGTGAACGATGCATTAGTACTTGAAGACATGTAGCGTCTATAAAGCTTAACAGAAAAAAAACATTTAAAGATACTTACTTTCATGGGTCAAATCAAGGACTGCTGGAGAACAGTTGAATATTTCAAGTTTTCATGATTTTAAAAGGACATACATATTCTTTTCTTAAACACGAAAATATGTGCACTTATTTTTTACAGTGCTAGCGTGATTGTAACCGCATATCATAAGCCTTTATTATCATTTTGCGTTTGTTATAAATCTGAAATCAAGTTTACTATGGAATGACAAGTTCTACAAGAAGGTCATATGCATTTATCTCAAGGACGAAATGGTAACCTCATCATGATAATTTTCGCTCGTAACCCGTCCACCCTTCGCTGTTTCGTCTCTATTTTTGCGTCCATTTCTCTGCCTGTTTCTCTCTTTCTCTCTCTCTCTCTCTCTGTCGCTGTAGTTTTACCTATAAACTAGTTTTTCCTGATACCAGAGTCGGTCATTTTGAAAGACAGTACATTAATGAGAGACCCCTGCGAACAGGCCATTGGTGGCTATGCACTATGAGCAGAAAGGATAAAGAATATGGACAAAGCAAAGAACTGGCATTCACAATAACTCGATAATCACATGGAGCAGGAAATTAGCTTCCCTGCTCATTCACTGAACATGTGCTACACCTGTTTGGCATCTCTATGCAGAAAAAGAGGAAAGCTCTTGTTGACACTTTAATGTCGGTTATTCACTTTGGCCAAATCCTTTGTATATTCTGCTCTAAGTGATAGACTAAGGGGATGTTGTTCAAAAGTTGCAATTNGACACTTTAATGCCAGTTATTCACTTTTGCCAAAGCTTGTGTCTACTCTGCTCTACGTGATAGACTAAGGGGATGTTGTTCAAAAGTTGCAATTGATTGCAAGTTGCAGTTGATCGGGACGTGCCAATCAAAATCATTGTTCCATGTGCGTCTTGTTAAATGTGCATACCGTGCGCGAATGAAAATGCGCAGTAGAATTTGGAAAGTTGCAGTTGATTTACAGTTGATTTTGAGCAACACCCGGCCCCTCATTGTTTTAAATGATGTCTATGAGGAAGGCAACTTACCGATTGATAATTATTTTTGAATGGTATGTTCGATGAAGTTCAAGTTATCATGATGATCCTGAAACATAATCATTCAACTTTACAATTCTTAAAAAAAATCAAATTTGTATTTACTATCATGTTGCTTTATGTAGCAAGCCTTTTGGTACGATGTCATTTTGTTATAGTAATTTTCATTATAAAGACATGCAATCAGAGAACATAAGCCGGTTTTCTAATGCCCCAAACAGTGATATAGTATGAATTTATTTTTATACAGAGTTTATGATGTAGCAAAATATGTTTTATCATAAAGATACAGGTTATTTGAAAAGTGTATAATGTATATAGCTTTTAATATGTATATTTCTGTATATTGTGGCGATATTGTTATCATTGATTGATGAATAAACATCCGTTAGATATATAATTCTTTGAAAATATGCTTTAAGATACATGAACTTGTATACAGATAGATATATTTATTTGTGTAATTATGTGAGGAAAATATATTTCAGTTGATTGAATTTGTATTTCGCATTTGTGTATTTTACATTACTGGCATCCTTATTGAAAACTGTTTCCGTTTCTATGCCCTGCAATTTTAGTATTTTAGTCACCTTTGTTCATTTTGACAAGAACTGAAATATTGACCTCACCATCTTTTGGACGAACTTATTGATTATGTTATACCAGTCGGTGTAACAAAGATGGCGACTAACATTTTTGATTAGTCATACAGGGCGGCATGAAAATATAATTTTTACAAGTCGACCCCCCTCCCCTGCCCATTGTGTAATATCTACATATTCCACCATGTAGACTTATGTTATCATAATATTTTATAAGATAGGATTGTCTCGTCATGACAGATTATGAAAAAAAAAAACATCTCGACGTGATGATATTAAGCCAAGAAGATTCGAGCTAACTCTTTGATTAAACCAATTTATGAACAACCCTCTCATTCAACTTAGTAGAAAACTAATAAGATTACATCTTACCTATTGATAGAATTGCTTTTGAAATTCTTTTACATGCTGCAATAAAAATAGATTGTGTAAAATACAAAAATAACATTCCAGACAATTTGTATATGTTAAAATTGTATTTTATATAAACCTATGTACGTATTTCGAGTAATTATTCCATGAATTATTTGAGCGTGATTATTACTAAATGTATGCAGGATATACATGTATTAGACTTGTCATTTTGTTGACATAATGGATGGTTTAAACCCAAAGAATGGTCGGATTTATTCTGCCAAATGCTGTACAGATGAAACAAATTACATGAATGGATTTAGAGGAAAAAAAGGTTTTAGGGCTGTTAATATTGCTCTATTGATTTAATTGTTGACTTGTTTTGTTCAATTATGCTGATTTGTTTTTGTTTGTTTATGTTTGTTCATTCATAATAAAACGTCTTTCTGAAGCTTAATAGCCTTGTAATTGTGGCTTTATCATTACCATCACCCTTATGACGTTCGATTCTGGCATGCCCATAACACAATATTACGTCTAATCTCTCTCTTGCGGAGCATATCGGTCAATAATAAAGCAATCACAGTAAAGACTTACCACGACAGTCTTCATCCATGCGCGCACCCAGGATGTTAGACCCGGGGCTCGATTTTTTTTTGCGCCCCCCCCCCACTTCGCGGAGCTAAGAAGCAAAAAAAAAGAGACAATCGGTCTTAGGCTCACATTTGGCACCCCTACAACAGTTTTGGCGCCCTTTCTACCTCAAATTTAGCGCCCCTAGCTCTGACCCGGGGCTGCCCGCCTAACAGATTACATCTCGGTCGAGTGTCTCACCATATCAATATAAATTGTCCAAAAGAATTAAACTAATGCCTATTTGCGTTAAATCCTCGGTCACATAGGACCCCGGAAGCAACACGATTGAACACGACTCTTTGTTAATTGACAGTTCAAACTGCCTCCGAACTGCCTCCGAACTGCCTCCGAACTGCCTCGTGTTGAATCGAGTTGCTTCCGGGGCCCTATGTGACCGGGGCCTAAAATACAGTCATCGTAAGACGGATGCGTCTACGATTTCCTTATCGATTGAGAAATATCGTATGTTTACGTATATGCTGGCTACGATTTTTATGTTTGCATTAATTCGCCCATTGACCGTACCTCTAGTTTACGATCATCATAAAATGACTGTAAACTGGTTGCATCCCTTAAATCCCACAACGTCGGGAGATAGTTGTTTGTTGGTCAGTCATGGATGCAGTTATCCCCATGAAAATATTAGCAACTATTCTACCAGAATAAATCATTTGATATATTACAGTATTTGTGTGCTCCAATAGGCGGGTTTACTAATAGATGCAAATTTTATGCATACCTCTAACACAAAGGTTGTTCTTGACAAGCCGAAAGCTTACCCGAGGCTTGCCCGACATAGCAACAAGTAATGTATGCAAACTGGATTCCAAGTATTGTAGTCTTATTGTTATCAACCGGTCTATGGAATACCGCGGAACTACGTTAAACGCACATAAATTTGAATATATTAGTAAACCCGCCTATTAATTCATCTTCAACAATAGGGAACATTAGTTTTTACTCACTCTCCAACCATGTCAACAGTGGAAACAAAAGGAGCAAAGGCTTTGGACAAATTTAACATCTTCATACAAGCCTCCACAATAGCTTCTTGATCACAAAAGAAATTAGCTTCCCTTTTATATTATTGAAATATGTGGGATACATGTGCCGACATTTCGTCACAGAAAAGGAGGGAAGGGCATTCCGTTTATGTTCATCTAGCTATTGTTAATTTGCTTCATTTGTCCAAATTGTTTGTCCTTTCACCTCACTGGTAGATTGTCGCTCGATATCTTATTCCGTCAGCCTCGTTCTAATATTCACTGGGGTCCAATTGCATGAAATGCTCTTAGCTATCCTCTTCTTTTTAAGAAGCTATCTTCTTGTGCCACCCTCTCACAAAGACAATTGTCATATTGACTTGAAAGATTAAAAAGTTACATTAACAAGTTACATTATATAAACGTTACATTAAGTTACATATATGTACACTTAACATGTCGCCATCGTTTGTGTATGCGAGAGTGGCATGATCCCACATCCACAAATAAAAGGCACTTTTGCGAATCATCTGCGCACTCCTCAGAATGCAAAATCCTACCTTCTGGGATTCAGTTTTTCACAATATTGCACCCAAAAAATGTTGCAACTTTATTCATTGGTGTGAACAATTCACAAAATCGCACTGTCAAGATATTTCTCATCGAAAACATTCATACCTTGGGAGAGGGTTATACCGTTCTTGTCCACGACCCCACCTCACCTGTATCAGTGAATCTAAAAAATGGTAAATTGCCCCCGACCATCACCAGCCCCTACACCTCCTCCACCACCTGTGACCATGCAGGGGGGGGGGGGGGGGG